>OY740778.1:24068965-24138965 GCA_963513935.1 Aphrophora alni
CTTTCATCCAGGGAATTTTTTATCTTGTTATTTGTTATTATTATTTGGTTTTATGGTTCATTTTGTAATTTTTAATTTCATTTTATGTATATTTTTATTGTATTTTTGTACAGTGTTAAGTGGTAGAGAGAGGACTTGATGGACTTAACTTCAACCCTAAAATAAATATATTTACCTATATATCTGTCTATCCTTTCGTTGTAATATGAAAGAGATCTTTAAAAATTTACACCATCTGTTTTAATACTCTTAAAATGTTAAGCACGTCTATGAATTAATTTTTAAATACAAGTTTAGTTTCAGTCACGTGCCTCAAGGGTGTGACCTTTTATAAAACTCTGATGACAAGATTGACCTCTTGAAGCTTCTCTAACCACAATGCAAATCACGTTTTGTTTTTGATAAATTATCTTTCACCCTCTCCCTTAGAAGATTTATAATCCTGCTTATTTTTTCTTGAGGTTTAAAGGCAAAAAACCTCTGTATTATCGTCGCCTTATAAAAATGGAATGATTAATAGGCTTACATAAAATAAAGACCCCAAGATTTTAAATGCTCTAATAGTGTCAGGGTCGGGACAGAACAAGATTTGGTCAAAAATAACTGTTAGGAAAGATGAACGAGAGAAACCTCTAACGCAAGAGAATTTGAAACAAGGTGTTTATCTCACGAACTTACTGATTAAAGTGAGCCTTCTTGAATTTTCACTGTAATCGCTTAATTAATGACATTAGACGAAACTATCTTTTCTGAGAACTCAGTCTTAACAAATCACGTTAAACGGGGATGATTTTTCTGTGCAGGTTAGTCGTTTCAACCTGAGAATGATCCGATAAAGGGTTCCTTGTGACATGACATTTTATCTGAAGCGTAGGAAGGGAGATGTATGGCAGAACAGGTGTCTTAAAGTAGTGATTATATATCTTTTTAAATTTCTAATGCGGTAGAGTGAAATTAGGAGGAAGGGGGAGTGTATTGACATTACACACAAGCACCTGTGTGTAAAGATTGTGTAAGCAGATTAAATACGGTATTTAAAAAAATGTAATTAATTCTCCATAGTTAAGATGAAGGACGATTTGATGACGCTAAAAATAACGGAAATTAATAATATACTTCTACTAATAATAAATTGAAAAAAATTAAATATTTAAAAAAATTTTAAATTATTAGATCGATTTTATAACCCCAATATATTATGTTTTATACGAAGCTGTTTTGATTTTTATAGTCAAATGTCACTTATATTAAACTTTCACGTATAGAAGTACTGTAGTATAGAAAAAGTTATGCGAAGGGGAATAAATCGATGGAAAATTTATTTATGGATGTATCCTTTAGTCTCTCTGTCATCAGTCTACAATCCAAAATAGTGGAACGATTTAAATTAAATTTGCTACGTGCGTACATTTTGGCTATATCTAGTAACTTTTTTCTTCATTTTATTACAATTCAAAAACTTTGGTATAGGAAGAAGAAAATACAAATTTTCTAAAACCGGCACTAAATAATTTGATCTCAATATTTTCTCATGTGGACCCTCTTAGGATATAAACTAAATTTATTACTACCCATTTATTTTTAAATGCAGATTCTTAAATTATTATCGCTAGAGAGAGAGAGAGAGAGAGAGAGAGAGAGAGAGAGGGAGAGAGAGAGAGAGAGGGGGGAGAGAGAGAGAGAGAGAGAGAGAGAGAGAGAGAGAGAGAGAGAGAGAGAGAGAGAGAGAGAGAGAGAGAGAGAGAGAGAGAGAGAGAGAGAGAGAGAGAGAGGAGAGGAGAGGGAGGAGGGAGGGAGAGAGGGAGGGAGAGAGAGGGAGGGAGAGAGGGAGAGAGGGAGAGAGAGAGAGAGGAGAGAGAGAGAGAGAGAGAGAGAGAGAGAGAGAGAGAGATCAACCGTTATAAAACATTTAATTTCTGAAAATTAATTCTATAAATTTCATTTAAATTTTAGTATTATGTGAATATTAAGGACCCAAATCCAAGTGCAAAATTGCAAGAAAAAATATATTTTAGTTCAGGAATAATTGGTTAAAATCAGGAAAGTGTGTCCTTCGTGAAAATACCTGTAAAACGTTTTTATGTCATAAGGAAGCAGGTTAGGTCTTAACTGAAATATATATATATATTTTCACAGACGTTTCATGTTCACCTTTTATTTAACAACTAATGAACTGTCATTTTGGGATTAATTTTATCGTAATTTTATTTGGTTTCGGGAATATGGATACGAGACAGTTCATGCAACGTTTTTGCACCATTTTTTCTACTAATAACGTACCCTCTATTTCATCTAACAGTATATTTAATTATTTCTAGAAGATTATGTTGTATTTATTATGTTGTATGTAATCAAAACATAATCTTCGTTCTTAGTTATTTTTTTTACAATTGAGTTTTAGTTAATTTCAAAATTTACAATTAAATTTAGTTAATTTTATATTTACAAAATGTAAATATAGCGTAGTTATACCAGAATTTACGTGCAGCATAATTCATAAATATTTCGTCTGATTTTAACGAATTTGAGTATTTCAAGACAAACTATTTTATATATATCCCCTAACAGTTCCTGCCTACTTCATAGACTTACTGTGTTTCTAAACATTGTCATTTACGTTTTACATAAATCACTTGATAGAACGACATGACAGTGTATTACAGAAAAGTAACTGTTCAAATATGTTAACTCCTTTCCTTAGGGGATAAGGCTTTAATAAAACCACTCTTCAATATTTCACCCTGATGACAGTTTGACCTCATGTAGCTTTTTAACCACAATGCAGATCACGTCTAGTTTTTGAAAAATTAGCTTTCACGCTCCGTCTTAGAACATTTATTATCCTTCTTAAACTTAAAATAAGACTGAGTTCTGTGGTTAACGGAACTCCATCATGGTACTTATCCAGTCCCATCGAATGATGTAATCCAAACTGATGCTCTAAATTTATTACACAAAAGTTGTTATCTTACTGAAATTGTTAAATTGTATTGGTAGATCAAGGGTCTTTATATACAGGATTATCGTAAAAGAATAGTGGGTTTGGAACAATGATTTAAATAAAAACAGAATTACAGCTGATGATGTTTATTTATCTAAATCGTCGTCAGAAACAGTTTATTTTTTCTACATAACTAATAAATTTCGATATGTGCGCCATTAGTCGCTCGGTCCAATCGATAATCAAGTTCTGCCCAAACGATAGTTGACATGTCTTTGTTAACGGTTGCAATTGCTTCATTAATCCTGTTCCTTAACCTTTAATTCAGAAATTTTTGGTCGATAAACAATCTTTTTGATGTACCCCCACAAGAAGAAATCGCAAGGTGTCAGGTCTAGACTCCTTGGAGGCCAGCGTATAGGTCCTTGCCGGCGTATCCATCGATGTCCAAACTTTTCATTTAAGTGTCTGTTACAAATGCACTAAAGTGCGGGGGTGCGCCATCTTTTTGGAAATTAAATTTTTGAATGTTTTCGAGTTCATCCAGCTGAGGAAAACAATAATTAACTAACATAATTGTCTTTTCAGCAAAGAATATCAGACGATGTTTCATCACACCACACCAAAACTTAGGCGAGTCGGGTATTTTCTCAAAATTGTATGTGGGTTTTCAGATCCCCATGTCCATGTGTTAACAGATCCATTGATATGGAATGTAGCTTTGTCTGAAAACATATCATCTAAAAAATTTTACTAAATTTATCCTATACTTAATATATAGGGCAATTATAAAAGAAGAATACAACATAAAATAAAAACCTCTAACTCTCGAATACTCTAATAGTGACCTGGTCCAAAGAGAACAAGTGTTGGTCAAGAGAGACCTGATAGAAATATGAAAGAGAGATATCTAACCCAAAACTAGACTGTACTAAAGTTGTCAGTTTTGTAGAAACTAACCTTCTCTAAAATACAAATAAATATCCCCCCAAATTAAATCAATTTTATCACACCTTGTTAGTAATAGTTGTTCTTCCCCTACTTATACCTTGTGACCTCCATGTCCAAAATAATCTTCATACAAAATAGTCTGTACATTTACATTCTTCTCCCCCCCCCCCCTTCTGCGGCACTCCACAATTTCACCTGTTTCAAATACTTACGACTGAATATTGTCATTTACTTTTAACATAAATTACGAAGATTGCGAAGCGTAAAAGTAACGTTCAGCATGAAAGAGGTAGAGATAAATAAAATGGTGCGTGTTCTTTGGGAATACCTTCAATGCTTGGCAATCCCGATGGACTCTAGCTGCATGTACACTTTTTCTAGTAGTCTTTGCTTATATTCACTCTTTTTCATCTTTACTATCTGATCTCTCTTAATCAACACTTGTTCTCTTCCGATTCTGACACTATTACTACATTGACAGGCTAGGTGTCGTTATTTTACGTTTTGTTCTTACTTTTTATATAAGACGACGGTAAACCAAAAGATTTCTCTTTTTCTAAAAGAAGAGAAAAAGCTAAAAATGCAAATAGCAAAAGCATTGTAACAATACGATGATAACTGAGAGATTTTTTTGCTTTTTAAACAACAAGAAAAATGTTTGGTCCCAATTTTCCTAAATAAGAGATTAATTTAACAAAGCTTGTTTATTTTCTGAAGTTCAAATATATGCAATTTTTATTTAATTTTTTTGTAAAATTATAACGATTATTTTTTTTTTTTAAATCTTTACAGTATGTAAGTTAATGTTATAACAAACTTCACTTGGACACATTTAGAATTTAACTTTCTTTAATTATTCATTATAAATTTAATTTTTAAAAAACATTTACAATAACAAAATCAATTATTCTAGAGATCTGTGACTAATGTTAGAATAGTTTTTCTAGCTGTCAACCCTTTCAACTCTTTACAATTTATGGCCTGCCGAGCACTGACCTTTTGGGAGCCCTCTATTTCGTTATAATGTATTTATCAAATGCTGAGAATATACAATAAATTATTAGATAAATTTGCTGCTATCTGGTTTGAATTGATATCAACTATCTTTTCCTTATTTTGTGCAGACAATTTAATATTATAAAATTAGTTATAACCTACAATCTGTTGTACTAATTTTTAATTTCAAGACATATTAGAAAATTCCACCAGTACCGTAAAGCAAGGTAAGTGTACCAGAAACAGTTTTACACCTCATTGCCTCTATAAAATGTGAAATAAGTGCTGTAACTTCACGGGCAAAGAGTTGGGAACGTTTTTATATTAAAATCTTTATTGCAGTTGGATTTAAATGATTTTATATAATGCGCATTACAATTTGTTTTATATCTTTCTAAAAAATATGACAAAACTGATTCAATAAATTGTAGTTTTTCTGATCTATTACATCATACAGGCAATACAATAGTGTTGTATTGAAGTTGACATCACAATATAATCAGTTTGGATATGATAGATGCCAAACTTAACAACAAGCTGATTGGCCATCACGGTACTTATCCAATCCCGTAACATAATATAGTACAAACAGATTCTGTAAACGTAATACCCGATGGTTACGATTCCTGCTGCCGAACCTTTCTATTCCATCTAACACTCATACTTCGTCCAGTAGGTTGTTTATTTAAAACAGTTATTACACAAGTTTTCTCAACCTCATCATTGTATCACTACTTTCTAGGCGGCGGCTATTCCCTAACCTAACCTAACCTTACTAACGCCCTACGTCGTCCAGTAGGCTGTTTATTTAAGACAATTATTACACAGGTTTTCTCAACCTCGCCATTGTATCACTACTTTCTTGGCGTCGGCTACACCCTAACCTAACCTAATCTAACCTAAACTTACCTAACGACCTACGTCGTCCAGTAGGCTGTTTATTTAAGACAGTTATTACACAGGTTTTCTCGACCTCGTCATTGTATCACTACTTTCTAGGCGGCGGCTACACCCTAACCTAACCTAACCTAATCTAACCTAACTTAACCTCACACCTATACGTCGTCCAGTAGGCTGTTTATTTAAGACAATTATTACACAGGTTTTCTCAACCTCGTCATTGTATCACTACTTTCTAGGCGGCGGCTACGCCCTAACCTAACCTAACTTAATCTAACCTAACCTTACTAACGCCTTACGTCGTCCAGTAGGCTGTTTATTTAAAACAATTATTACACAGGTTTTCTCAACCTCGTCATTGTATCACTACTTTCTAGGCGGCGGCTACGCCCTAACCTAACCTAACTTAATCTAACCTAACCTTACTAACGCCTTACGTCGTCCAGTAGGCTGTTTATTTAAAACAATTATTACACAGGTTTTCTCAACCTCGTCATTGTATCACTACTTTCTAGGCGGCGGCTACGCCCTAACCTAACCTAACTTAATCTAACCTAGCCTTACTAACGCCCTACGTCGTCCAGTAGGCTGTTTATTTAAAACAATTATTACACAGGTTTTCTCAACCTCGTCATTGTATCACTACTTTCTAGGCGGCGGCTACGCCCTAACCTAACACCTATAGGTCGTCCAGTAGGCTGTTTATTTAAAACAATTATTACACAGGTTTTCTCAACCTCGTCATTGTATCACTACTTTCTAGGCGGCGGCTACGCCCTAACCTAACCTAACCTTACTAACGCCCTACGTCGTCCAGTAGGCTGTTTATTTAAAACAATTGTTACACAGGTTTTCTCAACCTCGTCATTGTATCACTACTTTCTAGGCGGCGGCTACGCCCTAACCTAACACCTATAGGTCGTCCAGTAGGCTGTTTATTTAAAACAATTATTACACAGGTTTTCTCAACCTCGTCATTGTATCACTACTTTCTAGGCGGCGGCTACGCCCTAACGTAACCTAACCTAACACCTATAGGTCGTCTAGTAGGCTGTTTATTTAAAACAATTATTACACAGGTTTTCTCAACCTCGTCATTGTATCACTACTTTCTAGGCGGCGGCTACGCCCTAACCTAACACCTATAGGTCGTCCAGTAGGCTGTTTATTTAAAACAATTATTACACAGGTTTTCTCAACCTCGTCATTGTATCACTACTTTCTAGGCGGCGGCTACGTCCTAACCTAACCTAACCTAACACCTATAGGTCGTCCAGTAGGCTGTTTATTTAAAACAATTATTACACAGGTTTTCTCAACCTCGTCATTGTATCACTACTTTCTAGGCGGCGGCTACGCCCTAACGTAACCTAACCTAACACCTATAGGTCGTCCAGTAGGCTGTTTATTTAAAACAATTATTACACAGGTTTTCTCAACCTCGTCATTGTATCACTACTTTCTAGGCGGCGGCTACGCCCTAACCTAACACCTATAGGTCGTCCAGTAGGCTGTTTATTTAAAACAATTATTACACAGGTTTTCTCAACCTCGTCATTGTATCACTACTTTCTAGGCGGCGGCTACGTCCTAACCTAACCTAACCTAACACCTATAGGTCGTCCAGTAGGCTGTTTATTTAAAACAATTATTACACAGGTTTTCTCAACCTCGTCATTGTATCACTACTTTCTAGGCGGCGGCTACGCCCTAACCTAACACCTATAGGTCGTCCAGTAGGCTGTTTATTTAAAACAATTATTACACAGGTTTTCTCAACCTCGTCATTGTATCACTACTTTCTAGGCGGCGGCTACGCCCTAACGTAACCTAACCTAACACCTATAGGTCGTCCAGTAGGCTGTTTATTTAAAACAATTATTACACAGGTTTTCTCAACCTCGTCATTGTATCACTACTTTCTAGGCGGCGGCTACGCCCTAACCTAACACCTATAGGTCGTCCAGTAGGCTGTTTATTTAAAACAATTATTACACAGGTTTTCTCAACCTCGTCATTGTATCACTACTTTCTAGGCGGCGGCTACGCCCTAACCTAACACCTATAGGTCGTCCAGTAGGCTGTTTATTTAAAACAATTATTACACAGGTTTTCTCAACCTCGTCATTGTATCACTACTTTCTAGGCGGCGGCTACGCCCTAACCTAACACCTATAGGTCGTCCAGTAGGCTGTTTATTTAAAACAATTATTACACAGGTTTTCTCAACCTCGTCATTGTATCACTACTTTCTAGGCGGCGGCTACGCCCTAACCTAACACCTATAGGTCGTCCAGTAGGCTGTTTATTTAAAACAATTATTACACAGGTTTTCTCAACCTCGTCATTGTATCACTACTTTCTAGGAGGCGGCTACGCCCTAACCTAACCTAACCTTACTAACGCCCTACGTCGTCCAGTAGGCTGTTTATTTAAAACAATTATTACACAGGTTTTCTCAACCTCGTCATTGTATCACTACTTTCTAGGCGGCGGCTACGCCCTAACCTAACACCTATAGGTCGTCCAGTAGGCTGTTTATTTAAAACAATTATTACACAGGTTTTCTCAACCTCGTCATTGTATCACTACTTTCTAGACGGCGGCTACGCCCTAACGTAACCTAACCTAACACCTATAGGTCGTCCAGTAGGCTGTTTATTTAAAACAATTATTACACAGGTTTTCTCAACCTCGTCATTGTATCACTACTTTCTAGGCGGCGGCTACGCCCTAACCTAACCTAACCTTACTAACGCCCTACGTCGTCCAGTAGGCTGTTTATTTAAAACAATTATTACACAGGTTTTCTCAACCTCGTCATTGTATCACTACTTTCTAGGCGGCGGCTACGCCCTAACCTAACACCTATAGGTCGTCCAGTAGGCTGTTTATTTAAAACAATTATTACACAGGTTTTCTCAACGTCGTCATTGTATCACTACTTTCTAGGCGGCGGCTACGCCCTAACCTAACACCTATAGGTCGTCCAGTAGGCTGTTTATTTAAAACAATTATTACACAGGTTTTCTCAACCTCGTCATTGTATCACTACTTTCTAGGCGGCGGCTACGCCCTAACCTAACCTAACTTAATCTAACCTAACCTTACTAACGCCCTACGTCGTCCAGTAGGCTGTTTATTTAAAACAATTATTACACAGGTTTTCTCAACCTCGTCATTGTATCACTACTTTCTAGGCGGCGGCTACGTCCTAACCTAACACCTATATGTCGTCCAGTAGGCTGTTTATTTAAAACAATTATTACACAGGTTTTCTCAACCTCTTCATTGTATCACTACTTTCTAGGCGGCGGCTACGCCCTAACGTAACCTAACCTAACACCTATAGGTCGTCCAGTAGGCTGTTTATTTAAAACAATTATTACACAGGTTTTCTCAACCTCGTCATTGTATCACTACTTTCTAGGCGGCGGCTACGCCCTAACCTAACACCTATAGGTCGTCCAGTAGGCTGTTTATTTAAAACAATTATTACACAGGTTTTCTCAACCTCGTCATTGTATCACTACTTTCTAGGCGGCGGCTACGTCCTAACCTAACCTAACCTAACACCTATAGGTCGTCCAGTAGGCTGTTTATTTAAAACAATTATTACACAGGTTTTCTCAACCTCGTCATTGTATCACTACTTTCTAGGCGGCGGCTACGCCCTAACGTAACCTAACCTAACACCTATAGGTCGTCCAGTAGGCTGTTTATTTAAAACAATTATTACACAGGTTTTCTCAACATCGTCATTGTATCACTACTTTCTAGGCGGCGGCTACGCCCTAACCTAACACCTATAGGTCGTCCAGTAGGCTGTTTATTTAAAACAATTATTACACAGGTTTTCTCAACCTCGTCATTGTATCACTACTTTCTAGGCGGCGGCTACGCCCTAACCTAACACCTATAGGTCGTCCAGTAGGCTGTTTAGTTAAAACAATTATTACACAGGTTTTCTCAACCTCGTCATTGTATCACTACTTTCTAGGCGGCGGCTACACCCTAACCTAACACCTATAGGTCGTCCAGTAGGCTGTTTATTAAAGACAATTATTACACAGGTTTTCACAACCTCGTCATTGTATCACTACTTTCTAGGCGGCGGCTACGCCCTAACCTAACACCTATAGGTCGTCCAGTAGGCTGTTTATTTAAGACAATTATTACACAGGTTTTCTCAACCTCGTCATTGTATCACTACTTTCTAGGCGGCGGCTACGCCCTAACCTAACCTAACTTAATCTAACCTAACCTTACTAACGCCCTACGTCGTCCAGTAGGCTGTTTATTTAAAACAATTATTACACAGGTTTTCTCAACCTCATCATTGTATCACTACTTTCTAGGCGGCGGCTACGCCCTAACCTAACCTAACTTAATCTAACCTAACCTTACTAACGCCCTACGTCGTCCAGTAGGCTGTTTATTTAAGACAATTATTACACAGGTTTTCTCAACCTCGTCATTGTATCACTACTTTCTAGGCGGCGGCTACGCCCTAACCTAACCTAACCTAATCTAACCTAACCTTACTAACGCCCTACGTCGTCCAGTAGGCTGTTTATTTAAAACAATTATTACACAGGTTTTCTCAACCTCATCATTGTATCACTACTTTCTAGGCGGCGACTACGCCCTAACCTAACCTAACTTAATCTAACCTAACCTTACTAACGCCCTACGTCGTCCAGTAGGCTGTTTATTTAAGACAATTATTACACAGGTTTTCTCAACCTCGTCATTGTATCACTACTTTCTAGGCGGCGGCTACGCCCTAACCTAACCTAACCTAATCTAACCTAACCTTACTAACGCCCTACGTCGTCCAGTAGGCTGTTTATTTAAAACAATTATTACACAGGTTTTCTCAACCTCATCATTGTATCACTACTTTCTAGGCGGCGGCTACGCCCTAACCTAACCTAACCTAATCTAACCTAACCTTACTAACGCCCTACGTCGTCCAGTAGGCTGTTTATTTAAAACAATTATTACACAGGTTTTCTCAACCTCATCATTGTATCACAACTTTCTAGGCGGCGGCTACGCCCTAACCTAACCTAACCTAATCTAACCTAACCTTACTAACGCCCTACGTCGTCCAGTAGGCTGTTTATTTAAAACAATTATTACACAGGTTTTCTCAACCTCGTCATTGTATCACTACTTTCTAGGCGGCGGCTACGCCCTAACCTAACCTAACCTAATCTAACCTAACCTTACTAACGCCCTACGTCGTCCAGTAGGCTGTTTATTTAAAACAATTATTACACAGGTTTTCTCAACCTCATCATTGTATCACTACTTTCTAGGCGGCGGCTACGCCCTAACCTAACCTAACTTAATCTAACCTAACCTTACTAACGCCCTACGTCGTCCAGTAGGCTGTTTATTTAAGACAATTATTACACAGGTTTTCTCAACCTCGTCATTGTATCACTACTTTCTTTGCGGCGGCTACGCCCTAACCTAACCTAACTTAATCTAACCTAACCTTACTAACGCCCTACGTCGTCCAGTAGGCTGTTTATTTAAGACAATTATTACACAGGTTTTCTCAACCTCGTCATTGTATCACTACTTTCTAGGCGGCGGCTACGCCCTAACCTAACCTAACCTAATCTAACCTAACCTTACTAACGCCCTACGTCGTCCAGTAGGCTGTTTATTTAAGACAATTATTACACAGGTTTTCTCAACCTCGTCATTGTATCACTACTTTCTAGGCGGCGGCTACGCCCTAACCTAACCTAACTTAATCTAACCTAACCTTACTAACGCCCTACGTCGTCCAGTAGGCTGTTTATTTAAGACAATTATTACACAGGTTTTCTCAACCTCGTCATTGTATCACTACTTTCTAGGCGGCGGCTACGCCCTAACCTAACCTAACTTAATCTAACCTAACCTTACTAACGCCCTACGTCGTCCAGTAGGCTGTTTATTTAAGACAATTATTACACAGGTTTTCTCAACCTCGTCATTGTATCACTACTTTCTAGGCGGCGGCTACGCCCTAACCTAACCTAACTTAATCTAACCTAACCTTACTAACGCCCTACGTCGTCCAGTAGGCTGTTTATTTAAAACAATTATTACACAGGTTTTCTCAACCTCATCATTGTATCACTACTTTCTAGGCGGCGGCTACGCCCTAACCTAACCTAACTTAATCTAACCTAACCTTACTAACGCCCTACGTCGTCCAGTAGGCTGTTTATTTAAAACAATTATTACACAGGTTTTCTCAACCTCGTCATTGTATCACTACTTTCTAGGCGGCGGCTACGCCCTAACCTAACCTAACACCTATTGGTCGTCCAGTAGGCTGTTTATTTAAAACAGTTATTACACAGGTTTTCTCAACCTCGTCATTGTATCACTACTTTCTAGGCGGCGGCTACGCCCTAACGTAACCTAACCTAACACCTATAGGTCGTCCAGTAGGCTGTTTATTTAAAACAATTATTACACAGGTTTTCTCAACCTCGTCATTGTATCACTACTTTCTAGGCGGCGGCTACGCCCTAACCTAACCTAACACCTATAGGTCGTCCAGTAGGCTGTTTATTTAAAACAGTTATTACACAGGTTTTCTCAACCTCGTCATTGTATCACTACTTTCTAGGCGGCGGCAACGCCCTAACGTAACCTAACCTAACACCTATAGGTCGTCCAGTAGGCTGTTTATTTAAAACAATTATTACACAGGTTTTCTCAACCTCGTCATTGTATCACTACTTTCTAGGCGGCGGCTACGCCCTAACGTAACCTAACCTAACACCTATAGGTCGTCCAGTAGGCTGTTTATTTAAAACAATTATTACACAGGTTTTCTCAACCTCGTCATTGTATCACTACTTTCTAGGCGGCGGCTACGCCCTAACCTAACCCCTATAGGTCGTCCAGTAGGCTGTTTATTTAAAACAATTATTACACAGGTTTTCTCAACCTCGTCATTGTATCATACTTTCTAGGCGGCGGCTACGCCCTAACCTAACCTAACCTTACTAACGTCCTACGTCGTCCAGTAGGCTGTTTATTTAAGACAATTATTACACAGGTTTTCTCAACCTCGCCATTGTATCACTACTTTCTTGGCGTCGGCTACACCCTAACCTAACCTAATCTAACCTAAACTTACCTAACGACCTACGTCGTCCAGTAGGCTGTTTATTTAAAACAATTATTACACAGGTTTTCTCAACCTCGTCATTGTATCACTACTTTCTAGGCGGCGGCTACGTCCTAACGTAACCTAACCTAACACCTATACGTCGTCCAGTAGGCTGTTTATTTAAGACAATTATTACACAGGTTTTCTCAACCTCGTCATTGTATCACTACTTTCTAGGCGGCGGCTACGCCCTAACGTAACCTAACCTAACACCTATGGGTCGTCCAGTAGGCTGTTTATTTAAAACAATTATTACACAGGTTTTCTCAACCTCGTCATTGTATCACTACTTTCTAGGCGGCGGCTACGCCCTAACGTAACCTAACCTAACACCTATAGGTCGTCCAGTAGGCTGTTTATTTAAAACAATTATTACACAGGTTTTCTCAACCTCGTCATTGTATCACTACTTTCTAGGCGGCGGCTACGCCCTAACCTAACCCCTATAGGTCGTCCAGTAGGCTGTTTATTTAAAACAATTATTACACAGGTTTTCTCAACCTCGTCATTGTATCACTACTTTCTAGGCGGCGGCTACGTCCTAACCTAACCTAACCTAACACCTATAGGTCGTCCAGTAGGCTGTTTATTTAAAACAATTATTACACAGGTTTTCTCAACCTCGTCATTGTATCACTACTTTCTAGGCGGCGGCTACGCCCTAACCTAACACCTATAGGTCGTCCAGTAGGCTGTTTATTTAAAACAATTATTACACAGGTTTTCTCAACCTCGTCATTGTATCACTACTTTCGCCGGACACTTTCGCCGGATTGTGTAGGATGGCTTTTAGGACAGGCAAAAGAGAGGGTAATCTAGTGAACTGGGTAATTGAGGCCGATCCAGTCTTAAGAAATAAAATGAGGAGAGAAGGAAGGATTTTCGTTGGTTGGAGATCAGTTGGAGTATCCGATTATGTGGTAGTTACGCGTTGCTTCAAATGTCAGAGGTTTGGCCACATTGCGGCTCACTGCAGAGGAGAGATGGCGTGTCGACACTGTGGCGGAAATGGACACAAGGCGGCCGACTGTCAGGAAAGCTCCAAGGACCAGATCTGCATAAATTGTAGGGATAGAGGAATTGACTTTAGGCACAATAATAGTGATAGGAGTTGTACCTCATACAAGAGGGCCTTGGAGGCGGCCACAAGGAATATAGACTATGGCGAATAAGAACATCATCCTAAAAATGGGACAGATTAATCTGCAGCGTAGCCGGATTGCGACGGACATTATGAGAAAGGTAGCCGAGGAATTGAGGCTCGACGTCCTACTCGTACAGGAGCCTTATGCGGTGGGAAATAAAGTCTGTGGTTTTCCCATTAGAGCCAGAATTGTTACGGGAGGAGGAGATTCCATCTGGGCTGCGGTCGTAATCCTAAGGGAGGATGTGGAGGTGACTAACTTGGCACAATTTAGCGACTCTCACGTTGTGGCGGTTGAGTTAAGAATCGGCGGCGCTAGCCTACTGGCTGTCTCAGTTTACTGCCAGTTCTCTAGGGAGATTGATGAATATCTGGACAAGGTGAGGGATGTTATGGCAGGGCATACAGGAAGAAGTGTAGTTTTCGGCCTTGACGCTAATGCCAAGTCTGTTTTATGGCACAGCGGATACACGGACAACAGGGGAGAACTACTGGAGGAACTGCTGGCTTCGGAGGAACTGGAAATTATTAACGCTGAGGGTCAACCAAGTACTTACTTCACGCCAAGATCAGAGTCCAATATTGATGTTACAGTGGCTTCTTTGGCTGCCTTTAGACAAGTTGTCGATTGGAAAGTTCGTACGGATGCGTCAATCAGTGACCACCGCCTTATCACGTTCGACTGGAGACCAGAGGGGACCATTACTCGGACCAACACATATGGCCCCACAGGGTATAATTGGAGAAGAGCGGATTGGGAAAGGATGGCAGCACTTGCGGAGTGTGGCTGGAGGGAGTTGAGCCAGGACTCTCAGGGTGAGGTTTCTCTTGTAAGGTTGATGAAATTCGTTGAGGGGATCTTATCTAGGACTGTTCCTGTCAGACGCGCTATGAGGCGATCCCCGGTTAGATGGTGGAGCCCTGAAATTGGAAAACTCCGAAGAACACACATAGAGGCTAAGAAAAACTACTCTAGAGAAAGGAAAAGGAGAAGGATGGACACTTCGGATCAGGTACTCGGCAGACTGTCTGGGGACATAAGGAGGACCAAAAATGCTCTAAATGTGGCAATCAGAGCGGCTAAGAGGAAAAGTTGGGAGGCGTTTGTGATGGAGAACTCTGCCGACCCGTGGGGCTTCGTCATGAAGATGGTAACTGGCAAACTCAGGATTGCTGAAAGCATGTCAACTATACTGGTGGACAACATCTACACAGTTTCAGGTGAGGAGTCTGCACGGGCTCTGGCTGCCTCTTTGATTCCGCAAGACGACATCACCATTGACACTGCTGATAACTCTGCTGACAGGATTAGGGTGAGAGATAGAGCGGAGAACTTGG
The DNA here is from genome assembly GCA_963513935.1 of Aphrophora alni. NCBI lineage: Eukaryota > Metazoa > Arthropoda > Insecta > Hemiptera > Aphrophoridae > Aphrophora > Aphrophora alni. Next base: position 24,084,425 of record OY740778.1, read on the forward strand.
ACCTTGGTGAGGACGATTGGGAGATTTCTTTGGACGAGGTAACATCTGCCCTCGAAAGAATGAGAACTGGGAGTGCACCTGGGCTTGATGAAATCACAGTTGATGTGTGGAAGAACCTGTGGAGCACCTTGGGTACAACAGTGGTCAAACTATTTAACCAGTGTCTATTAAGAGGCTCGTTCCCCAGAGAATGGAAAAACGCCAATATCAAGTTCCTACTCAAGGGACCAGACAAGAGGAAAGATCTGCCTAAGTCATACCGACCGATTGCTCTTCTACCTACTTTGGGTAAAATCCTTGAAAAGGTCATTGCAACAAGGCTGACAAGCTTCTTTGAGGAGAGAGAGGTGATCTCCAACAGACAATATGGGTTTAGAGCCGGAAGGAGCACTGAGGACGCCATCATTGAGTTGATTGGTATCGTGGAGGCCTCAACAGAGAAATACTGCGCAATATTATTTATTGACATCGAAGGCGCATTCGACAATGCTTGGTGGCCTGCTATTTTAACAAAGTTAATAGAAATAAAGTGCCCTAGGAACATCTTCGGACTCATTCAATCTTACCTGTCGGATAGGAAAGCCACCATAGCGTCGAAAGAATGGAAATTCGTCAGAGATGTAACTATGGGATGCCCTCAGGGATCCGTTTTGGGGCCTCTTTTGTGGAATCTTCTGTTTGACGGTCTGCTGCGGGTGGATCTTCCAACTGGATGCGGGGCGGTGGCCTACGCTGATGATGTAGCTGTGGCGGTGACAGGAAAGTCTAGGGCTGAGATTGAGCTAAGGGCTTCTGAGGTTTTATCTGCTCTCAAGAGTTGGTGCTGCAGTGTTCGCCTTAAGATCTCGGCTGAGAAAACAAACATCCTTATGGTGAAAGGTATTCTTCGTAGAGACCCAACTGTTCGGCTGGATGGACGTCCAGTTAAGTTTGTTAAGGAAATTAGATATTTAGGCGTGATCTTGGAAAGGGGATTGTTCTTCACCAAGCATGTGACTGCAATGGGTGAAAAGGTAAAGTCGTTGTTCTTTAAAATAAAGAGATTAGTGAGAAAGGACTATGGGCTATCATGGAGGGCTCTAAGAACAATCTACAATGGTATATATTCAGCAATAGTCACCTATGCTGCGGGGGCTTGGTACCATAGGGTAAGAAGAATTGAGATACAACGCTCCTTATTAAGAGCTCAGAGGATCATCCTCATTGCGGTCACTGGCGCTTACAGGACGGTGTCCATTGATGCCATGCCGGTGGTGGCAGGTGTTTTACCTGCGGATCTAGCAGTGTGGGAAAGCGGAAGCAGAAAGACATGGAAATCTGGAGGCGACCTAATGTTGGCTGATGGTGGCAGGATGTACCATAACAGACAAATTCCTATGGGAGCTATTAAGAATCACATCAGAGATGAGGCTTTCCAAATCTGGCAAGAAAGATGGAGCTCCAGTGTTAAAGGAGAAGTTACAAGATGGTGGTTCCCATCGGTAAAGGGGAGAATTGCGATAAGAGATCTAAACTTAACACCTATAATGACTCAATTTCTAACAGGACACGGGTTTTTCGCCGCAAAATTGACATCTTTTTCTCTAAGAGAGGATCCCTCGTGCTGTTGTGGTTTGCCCCAGACGGCAATACATCTTGTGATGGAGTGCCCCCTACTTGAGGACCTTAGGACATGGTTTTGTGAACTTGATGAGGAAGAGTTGCAACGGCTGGACGCCAGTGGTTTCGCATTGATTAAGAACAGGGAAGCTAGGAAAGCGGTTGTGGAGTTGGTTAGGATAGCGGCGGAGTTCCTCGACGGAAAGAAATAAGAAATAGGAAAGAAATAATCTCCGCTTAAGTGTATACCACGTGTTACCTGAATTTGCTAACGGTTACATGAGACTCCGGTTTCGAAGTTAACCTAATTTATGGAGAATACCGAATGAAAAAAAAAAAAAAAAAAAAAAAAAAAAAAAAAAAAAAAAAAAAAAAAAAAAAAAAAAAAAAAAAAAAATGTATCACTACTTTCTAGGCGGCGGCTACGCCCTAACGTAACCTAACCTAACACCTATAGGTCGTCCAGTAGGCTGTTTATTTAAAACAATTATTACACAGGTTTTCTCAACCTCGTCATTGTATCACTACTTTCTAGGCGGCGGCTACGCCCTAACCTAACACCTATAGGTCGTCCAGTAGGCTGTTTATTTAAAACAATTATTACACAGGTTTTCTCAACCTCGTCATTGTATCACTACTTTCTAGGCGGCGGCAACGCCCTAACGTAACCTAACCTAACACCTATAGGTCGTCCAGTAGGCTGTTTATTTAAAACAATTATTACACAGGTTTTCTCAACCTCGTCATTGTATCACTACTTTCTAGGCGGCGGCTACGCCCTAACCTAACCTAACCTTACTAACGTCCTACGTCGTCCAGTAGGCTGTTTATTTAAGACAATTATTACACAGGTTTTCTCAACCTCGCCATTGTATCACTACTTTCTTGGCGTCGGCTACACCCTAACCTAACCTAATCTAACCTAAACTTACCTAACGACCTACGTCGTCCAGTAGGCTGTTTATTTAAAACAATTATTACACAGGTTTTCTCAACCTCGTCATTGTATCACTACTTTCTAGGCGGCGGCTACGTCCTAACGTAACCAAACCTAACACCTATACGTCGTCCAGTAGGCTGTTTATTTAAGACAATTATTACACAGGTTTTCTCAACCTCGTCATTGTATCACTACTTTCTAGGCGGCGGCTACGCCCTAACGTAACCTAACCTAACACCTATAGGTCGTCCAGTAGGCTGTTTATTTAAAACAATTATTACACAGGTTTTCTCAACCTCGTCATTGTATCACTACTTTCTAGGCGGCGGCTACGCCCTAACGTAACCTAACCTAACACCTATAGGTCGTCCAGTAGGCTGTTTATTTAAAACAATTATTACACAGGTTTTCTCAACCTCGTCATTGTATCACTACTTTCTAGGCGGCGGCTACGCCCTAACCTAACACCTATAGGTCGTCCAGTAGGCTGTTTATTTAAAACAATTATTACACAGGTTTTCTCAACCTCGTCATTGTATCACTACTTTCTAGGCGGCGGCTACGTCCTAACCTAACCTAACCTAACACCTATAGGTCGTCCAGTAGGCTGTTTATTTAAAACAATTATTACACAGGTTTTCTCAACCTCGTCATTGTATCACTACTTTCTAGGCGGCGGCTACGCCCTAACCTAACACCTATAGGTCGTCCAGTAGGCTGTTTATTTAAAACAATTATTACACAGGTTTTCTCAACCTCGTCATTGTATCACTACTTTCTAGGCGGCGGCTACGCCCTAACGTAACCTAACCTAACACCTATAGGTCGTCCAGTAGGCTGTTTATTTAAAACAATTATTACACAGGTTTTCTCAACCTCGTCATTGTATCACTACTTTCTAGGCGGCGGCTACGCCCTAACCTAACACCTATAGGTCGTCCAGTAGGCTGTTTATTTAAAACAATTATTACACAGGTTTTCTCAACCTCGTCATTGTATCACTACTTTCTAGGCGGCGGCTACGCCCTAACCTAACACCTATAGGTCGTCCAGTAGGCTGTTTATTTAAAACAATTATTACACAGGTTTTCTCAACCTCGTCATTGTATCACTACTTTCTAGGCGGCGGCTACGCCCTAACCTAACACCTATAGGTCGTCCAGTAGGCTGTTTATTTAAAACAATTATTACACAGGTTTTCTCAACCTCGTCATTGTATCACTACTTTCTAGGCGGCGGCTACGCCCTAACCTAACACCTATAGGTCGTCCAGTAGGCTGTTTATTTAAAACAATTATTACACAGGTTTTCTCAACCTCGTCATTGTATCACTACTTTCTAGGAGGCGGCTACGCCCTAACCTAACCTAACCTTACTAACGCCCTACGTCGTCCAGTAGGCTGTTTATTTAAAACAATTATTACACAGGTTTTCTCAACCTCGTCATTGTATCACTACTTTCTAGGCGGCGGCTACGCCCTAACCTAACACCTATAGGTCGTCCAGTAGGCTGTTTATTTAAAACAATTATTACACAGGTTTTCTCAACCTCGTCATTGTATCACTACTTTCTAGGCGGCGGCTACGCCCTAACGTAACCTAACCTAACACCTATAGGTCGTCCAGTAGGCTGTTTATTTAAAACAATTATTACACAGGTTTTCTCAACCTCGTCATTGTATCACTACTTTCTAGGCGGCGGCTACGCCCTAACCTAACCTAACCTTACTAACGCCCTACGTCGTCCAGTAGGCTGTTTATTTAAAACAATTATTACACAGGTTTTCTCAACCTCGTCATTGTATCACTACTTTCTAGGCGGCGGCTACGCCCTAACCTAACACCTATAGGTCGTCCAGTAGGCTGTTTATTTAAAACAATTATTACACAGGTTTTCTCAACCTCGTCATTGTATCACTACTTTAGATGGTGGAGCCCTGAAATTGGAAAACTCCGAAGAACACACATAGAGGCTAAGAAAAACTACTCTAGAGAAAGGAAAAGGAGAAGGATGGACACTTCGGATCAGGTACTCGGCAGACTGTCTGGGGACATAAGGAGGACCAAAAATGCTCTAAATGTGGCAATCAGAGCGGCTAAGAGGAAAAGTTGGGAGGCGTTTGTGATGGAGAACTCTGCCGACCCGTGGGGCTTCGTCATGAAGATGGTAACTGGCAAACTCAGGATTGCTGAAAGCATGTCAACTATACTGGTGGACAACATCTACACAGTTTCAGGTGAGGAGTCTGCACGGGCTCTGGCTGCCTCTTTGATTCCGCAAGACGACATCACCATTGACACTGCTGATAACTCTGCTGACAGGATTAGGGTGAGAGATAGAGCGGAGAACTTGGACCTTGGTGAGGACGATTGGGAGATTTCTTTGGACGAGGTAACATCTGCCCTCGAAAGAATGAGAACTGGGAGTGCACCTGGGCTTGATGAAATCACAGTTGATGTGTGGAAGAACCTGTGGAGCACCTTGGGTACAACAGTGGTCAAACTATTTAACCAGTGTCTAATAAGAGGCTCGTTCCCCAGAGAATGGAAAAACGCCAATATCAAGTTCCTACTCAAGGGACCAGACAAGAGGAAAGATCTGCCTAAGTCATACCGACCGATTGCTCTTCTACCTACTTTGGGTAAAATCCTTGAAAAGGTCATTGCAACAAGGCTGACAAGCTTCTTTGAGGAGAGAGAGGTGATCTCCAACAGACAATATGGGTTTAGAGCCGGAAGGAGCACTGAGGACGCCATCATTGAGTTGATTGGTATCGTTGAGGCCTCAACAGAGAAATACTGCGCAATATTATTTATTGACATCGAAGGCGCATTCGACAATGCTTGGTGGCCTGCTATTTTAACAAAGTTAATAGAAATAAAGTGCCCTAGGAACATCTTCGGACTCATTCAATCTTACCTGTCGGATAGGAAAGCCACCATAGCGTCGAAAGAATGGAAATTCGTCAGAGATGTAACTATGGGATGCCCTCAGGGATCCGTTTTGGGGCCTCTTTTGTGGAATCTTCTGTTTGACGGTCTGCTGCGGGTGGATCTTCCAACTGGATGCGGGGCGGTGGCCTACGCTGATGATGTAGCTGTGGCGGTGACAGGAAAGTCTAGGGCTGAGATTGAGCTAAGGGCTTCTGAGGTTTTATCTGCTCTCAAGAGTTGGTGCTGCAGTGTTCGCCTTAAGATCTCGGCTGAGAAAACAAACATCCTTATGGTGAAAGGTATTCTTCGTAGAGACCCAACTGTTCGGCTGGATGGACGTCCAGTTAAGTTTGTTAAGGAAATTAGATATTTAGGCGTGATCTTGGAAAGGGGATTGTTCTTCACCAAGCATGTGACTGCAATGGGTGAAAAGGTAAAGTCGTTGTTCTTTAAAATAAAGAGATTAGTGAGAAAGGACTATGGGCTATCATGGAGGGCTCTAAGAACAATCTACAATGGTATATATTCAGCAATAGTCACCTATGCTGCGGGGGCTTGGTACCATAGGGTAAGAAGAATTGAGATACAACGCTCCTTATTAAGAGCTCAGAGGATCATCCTCATTGCGGTCACTGGCGCTTACAGGACGGTGTCCATTGATGCCGTGCCGGTGGTGGCAGGTGTTTTACCTGCGGATCTAGCAGTGTGGGAAAGAGGAAGCAGAAAGACATGGAAATCTGGAGGCGACCTACTGTTGGCTGATGGTGGCAGGATGTACCATAACAGACAAATTCCTATGGGAGCTATTAAGAATCACATCAGAGATGAGGCTTTCCAAATCTGGCAAGAAAGATGGAGCTCCAGTGTTAAAGGAGAAGTTACAAGATGGTGGTTCCCATCGGTAAAGGGGAGAATTGCGATAAGAGATCTAAACTTAACACCTATAATGACTCAATTTCTAACAGGACACGGGTTTTTCGCCGCCAAATTGACATCTTTTTCTCTTAGAGAGGATCCCTCGTGCTGTTGTGGTTTGCCCCAGACGGCAATACATCTTGTGATGGAGTGCCCCCTACTTGAGGACCTTAGGACATGGTTTTGTGAACTTGATGAGGAAGAGTTGCAACGGCTGGACGCCAGTGGTTTCGCATTGATTAAGAACAGGGAAGCTAGGAAAGCGGTTGTGGAGTTGGTTAGGATAGCGGCGGAGTTCCTCGACGGAAAGAAATAAGAAATAGGAAAGAAATAATCTCCGCTTAAGTGTATACCACGTGTTACCTGAATTTGCTAACGGTTACATGAGACTCCGGTTTCGAAGTTAACCTAATTTATGGAGAATACCGAATGAAAAAAAAAAAAAAAAAAAAAAAAAAAAAAAAAAAAAAAAAAAAAAAAAAAAAAAAAAAAAAAAAAAAAAAAAAATGTATCACTACTTTCTAGGCGGCGGCTACGCCCTAACCTAACACCTATAGGTCGTCCAGTAGGCTGTTTATTTAAAACAATTATTACACAGGTTTTCTCAACCTCGTCATTGTATCACTACTTTCTAGGCGGCGGCTACGCCCTAACCTAACCTAACTTAATCTAACCTAACCTTACTAACGCCCTACGTCGTCCAGTAGGCTGTTTATTTAAAACAATTATTACACAGGTTTTCTCAACCTCGTCATTGTATCACTACTTTCTAGGCGGCGGCTACGTCCTAACCTAACCTAACCTAACACCTATATGTCGTCCAGTAGGCTGTTTATTTAAAACAATTATTACACAGGTTTTCGCAACCTCTTCATTGTATCACTACTTTCTAGGCGGCGGCTACGCCCTAACGTAACCTAACCTAACACCTATAGGTCGTCCAGTAGGCTGTTTATTTAAAACAATTATTACACAGGTTTTCTCAACCTCGTCATCGTATCACTACTTTCTAGGCGGCGGCTACGCCCTAACCTAACACCTATAGGTCGTCCAGTAGGCTGTTTATTTAAAACAATTATTACACAGGTTTTCTCAACCTCGTCATTGTATCACTACTTTCTAGGCGGCGGCTACGTCCTAACCTAACCTAACCTAACACCTATAGGTCGTCCAGTAGGCTGTTTATTTAAAACAATTATTACACAGGTTTTCTCAACCTCGTCATTGTATCACTACTTTCTAGGCGGCGGCTACGCCCTAACGTAACCTAACCTAACACCTATAGGTTGTCCAGTAGGCTGTTTATTTAAAACAATTATTACACAGGTTTTCTCAACATCGTCATTGTATCACTACTTTCTAGGCGGCGGCTACGCCCTAACCTAACACCTATAGGTCGTGCAGTAGGCTGTTTATTTAAAACAATTATTACACAGGTTTTCTCAACCTCGTCATTGTATCACTACTTTCTAGGCGGCGGCTACGCCCTAACCTAACACCTATAGGTCGTCCAGTAGGCTGTTTAGTTAAAACAATTATTACACAGGTTTTCTCAACCTCGTCATTGTATCACTACTTTCTAGGCGGCGGCTACACCCTAACCTAACACCTATAGGTCGTCCAGTAGGCTGTTTATTAAAGACAATTATTACACAGGTTTTCACAACCTCGTCATTGTATCACTACTTTCTAGGCGGCGGCTACGCCCTAACCTAACACCTATAGGTCGTCCAGTAGGCTGTTTATTTAAGACAATTATTACACAGGTTTTCTCAACCTCGTCATTGTATCACTACTTTCTAGGCGGCGGCTACGCCCTAACCTAACCTAACTTAATCTAACCTAACCTTACTAACGCCCTACGTCGTCCAGTAGGCTGTTTATTTAAAACAATTATTACACAGGTTTTCTCAACCTCATCATTGTATCACTACTTTCTAGGCGGCGGCTACGCCCTAACCTAACCTAACTTAATCTAACCTAACCTTACTAACGCCCTACGTCGTCCAGTAGGCTGTTTATTTAAGACAATTATTACACAGGTTTTCTCAACCTCGTCATTGTATCACTACTTTCTAGGCGGCGGCTACGCCCTAACCTAACCTAACTTAATCTAACCTAACCTTACTAACGCCCTACGTCGTCCAGTAGGCTGTTTATTTAAGACAATTATTACACAGGTTTTCTCAACCTCGTCATTGTATCACTACTTTCTAGGCGGCGGCTACGCCCTAACCTAACATAACTTAATCTAACCTAACCTTACTAACGCCCTACGTCGTCCAGTAGGCTGTTTATTTAAGACAATTATTACACAGGTTTTCTCAACCTCGTCATTGTATCACTACTTTCTAGGCGGCGGCTACGCCCTAACCTAACCTAACCTAATCTAACCTAACCTTACTAACGCCCTACGTCGTCCAGTAGGCTGTTTATTTTAGACAATTATTACACAGGTTTTCTCAACCTCGTCATTGTATCACTACTTTCTAGGCGGCGGCTACGCCCTAACCTAACCTAACTTAATCTAACCTAACCTTACTAACGCCCTACGTCGTCCAGTAGGCTGTTTATTTAAGACAATTATTACACAGGTTTTCTCAACCTCGTCATTGTATCACTACTTTCTAGGCGGCGGCTACGCCCTAACCTAACTTAACTTAATCTAACCTAACCTTACTAACGCCCTACGTCGTCCAGTAGGCTGTTTATTTAAGACAATTATTACACAGGTTTTCTCAACCTCGTCATTGTATCACTACTTTCTAGGCGGCGGCTACGCCCTAACCTAACCTAACTTAATCTAACCTAACCTTACTAACGCCCTACGTCGTCCAGTAGGCTGTTTATTTAAAACAATTATTACACAGGTTTTCTCAACCTCATCATTGTATCACTACTTTCTAGGCGGCGGCTACGCCCTAACCTAACCTAACTTAATCTAACCTAACCTTACTAACGCCCTACGTCGTCCAGTAGGCTGTTTATTTAAAACAATTATTACACAGGTTTTCTCAACCTCGTCATTGTATCACTACTTTCTAGGCGGCGGCTACGCCCTAACCTAACCTAACACCTATAGGTCGTCCAGTAGGCTGTTTATTTAAAACAGTTATTACACAGGTTTTCTCAACCTCGTCATTGTATCACTACTTTCTAGGCGGCGGCTACGCCCTAACGTAACCTAACCTAACACCTATAGGTCGTCCAGTAGGCTGTTTATTTAAAACAATTATTACACAGGTTTTCTCAACCTCGTCATTGTATCACTACTTTCTAGGCGGCGGCTACGCCCTAACCTAACCTAACACCTATAGGTCGTCCAGTAGGCTGTTTATTTAAAACAGTTATTACACAGGTTTTCTCAACCTCGTCATTGTATCACTACTTTCTAGGCGGCGGCAACGCCCTAACGTAACCTAACCTAACACCTATAGGTCGTCCAGTAGGCTGTTTATTTAAAACAATTATTACACAGGTTTTCTCAACCTCGTCATTGTATCACTACTTTCTAGGCGGCGGCTACGCCCTAACCTAACCTAACCTTACTAACGTCCTACGTCGTCCAGTAGGCTGTTTATTTAAGACAATTATTACACAGGTTTTCTCAACCTCGCCATTGTATCACTACTTTCTTGGCGTCGGCTACACCCTAACCTAACCTAATCTAACCTAAACTTACCTAACGACCTACGTCGTCCAGTAGGCTGTTTATTTAAAACAATTATTACACAGGTTTTCTCAACCTCGTCATTGTATCACTACTTTCTAGGCGGCGGCTACGTCCTAACGTAACCTAACCTAACACCTATACGTCGTCCAGTAGGCTGTTTATTTAAGACAATTATTACACAGGTTTTCTCAACCTCGTCATTGTATCACTACTTTCTAGGCGGCGGCTACGCCCTAACGTAACCTAACCTAACACCTATAGGTCGTCCAGTAGGCTGTTTATTTAAAACAATTATTACACAGGTTTTCTCAACCTCGTCATTGTATCACTACTTTCTAGGCGGCGGCTACGCCCTAACGTAACCTAACCTAACACCTATAGGTCGTCCAGTAGGCTGTTTATTTAAAACAATTATTACACAGGTTTTCTCAACCTCGTCATTGTATCACTACTTTCTAGGCGGCGGCTACGCCCTAACCTAACACCTATAGGTCGTCCAGTAGGCTGTTTATTTAAAACAATTATTACACAGGTTTTCTCAACCTCGTCATTGTATCACTACTTTCTAGGCGGCGGCTACGTCCTAACCTAACCTAACCTAACACCTATAGGTCGTCCAGTAGGCTGTTTATTTAAAACAATTATTACACAGGTTTTCTCAACCTCGTCATTGTATCACTACTTTCTAGGCGGCGGCTACGCCCTAACCTAACACCTATAGGTCGTCCAGTAGGCTGTTTATTTAAAACAATTATTACACAGGTTTTCTCAACCTCGTCATTGTATCACTACTTTCTAGGCGGCGGCTACGCCCTAACGTAACCTAACCTAACACCTATAGGTCGTCCAGTAGGCTGTTTATTTAAAACAATTATTACACAGGTTTTCTCAACCTCGTCATTGTATCACTACTTTCTAGGCGGCGGCTACGCCCTAACCTAACACCTATAGGTCGTCCAGTAGGCTGTTTATTTAAAACAATTATTACACAGGTTTTCTCAACCTCGTCATTGTATCACTACTTTCTAGGCGGCGGCTACGCCCTAACCTAACACCTATAGGTCGTCCAGTAGGCTGTTTATTTAAAACAATTATTACACAGGTTTTCTCAACCTCGTCATTGTATCACTACTTTCTAGGCGGCGGCTACGCCCTAACCTAACACCTATAGGTCGTCCAGTAGGCTGTTTATTTAAAACAATTATTACACAGGTTTTCTCAACCTCGTCATTGTATCACTACTTTCTAGGCGGCGGCTACGCCCTAACCTAACACCTATAGGTCGTCCAGTAGGCTGTTTATTTAAAACAATTATTACACAGGTTTTCTCAACCTCGTCATTGTATCACTACTTTCTAGGAGGCGGCTACGCCCTAACCTAACCTAACCTTACTAACGCCCTACGTCGTCCAGTAGGCTGTTTATTTAAAACAATTATTACACAGGTTTTCTCAACCTCGTCATTGTATCACTACTTTCTAGGCGGCGGCTACGCCCTAACCTAACACCTATAGGTCGTCCAGTAGGCTGTTTATTTAAAACAATTATTACACAGGTTTTCTCAACCTCGTCATTGTATCACTACTTTCTAGGCGGCGGCTACGCCCTAACGTAACCTAACCTAACACCTATAGGTCGTCCAGTAGGCTGTTTATTTAAAACAATTATTACACAGGTTTTCTCAACCTCGTCATTGTATCACTACTTTCTAGGCGGCGGCTACGCCCTAACCTAACCTAACCTTACTAACGCCCTACGTCGTCCAGTAGGCTGTTTATTTAAAACAATTATTACACAGGTTTTCTCAACCTCGTCATTGTATCACTACTTTCTAGGCGGCGGCTACGCCCTAACCTAACACCTATAGGTCGTCCAGTAGGCTGTTTATTTAAAACAATTATTACACAGGTTTTCTCAACCTCGTCATTGTATCACTACTTTCTAGGCGGCGGCTACGCCCTAACCTAACACCTATAGGTCGTCCAGTAGGCTGTTTATTTAAAACAATTATTACACAGGTTTTCTCAACCTCGTCATTGTATCACTACTTTCTAGGCGGCGGCTACGCCCTAACCTAACCTAACTTAATCTAACCTAACCTTACTAACGCCCTACGTCGTCCAGTAGGCTGTTTATTTAAAACAATTATTACACAGGTTTTCTCAACCTCGTCATTGTATCACTACTTTCTAGGCGGCGGCTACGTCCTAACCTAACCTAACCTAACACCTATATGTCGTCCAGTAGGCTGTTTATTTAAAACAATTATTACACAGGTTTTCTCAACCTCTTCATTGTATCACTACTTTCTAGGCGGCGGCTACGCCCTAACGTAACCTAACCTAACACCTATAGGTCGTCCAGTAGGCTGTTTATTTAAAACACTTATTACACAGGTTTTCTCAACCTCGTCATTGTATCACTACTTTCTAGGCGGCGGCTACGCCCTAACCTAACACCTATAGGTCGTCCAGTAGGCTGTTTATTTAAAACAATTATTACACAGGTTTTCTCAACCTCGTCATTGTATCACTACTTTCTAGGCGGCGGCTACGTCCTAACCTAACCTAACCTAACACCTATAGGTCGTCCAGTAGGCTGTTTATTTAAAACAATTATTACACAGGTTTTCTCAACCTCGTCATTGTATCACTACTTTCTAGGCGGCGGCTACGCCCTAACGTAACCTAACCTAACACCTATAGGTCGTCCAGTAGGCTGTTTATTTAAAACAATTATTACACAGGTTTTCTCAACATCGTCATTGTATCACTACTTTCTAGGCGGCGGCTACGCCCTAACCTAACACCTATAGGTCGTCCAGTAGGCTGTTTATTTAAAACAATTATTACACAGGTTTTCTCAACCTCGTCATTGTATCACTACTTTCTAGGCGGCGGCTACGCCCTAACCTAACACCTATAGGTCGTCCAGTAGGCTGTTTAGTTAAAACAATTATTACACAGGTTTTCTCAACCTCGTCATTGTATCACTACTTTCTAGGCGGCGGCTACACCCTAACCTAACACCTATAGGTCGTCCAGTAGGCTGTTTATTAAAGACAATTATTACACAGGTTTTCACAACCTCGTCATTGTATCACTACTTTCTAGGCGGCGGCTACGCCCTAACCTAACACCTATAGGTCGTCCAGTAGGCTGTTTATTTAAGACAATTATTACACAGGTTTTCTCAACCTCGTCATTGTATCACTACTTTCTAGGCGGCGGCTACGCCCTAACCTAACCTAACTTAATCTAACCTAACCTTACTAACGCCCTACGTCGTCCAGTAGGCTGTTTATTTAAAACAATTATTACACAGGTTTTCTCAACCTCATCATTGTATCACTACTTTCTAGGCAGCGGCTACGCCCTAACCTAACCTAACTTAATCTAACCTAACCTTACTAACGCCCTACGTCGTCCAGTAGGCTGTTTATTTAAGACAATTATTACACAGGTTTTCTCAACCTCGTCATTGTATCACTACTTTCTAGGCGGCGGCTACGCCCTAACCTAACCTAACTTAATCTAACCTAACCTTACTAACGCCCTACGTCGTCCAGTAGGCTGTTTATTTAAGACAATTATTACACAGGTTTTCTCAACCTCGTCATTGTATCACTACTTTCTAGGCGGCGGCTACGCCCTAACCTAACCTAACTTAATCTAACCTAACCTTACTAACGCCCTACGTCGTCCAGTAGGCTGTTTATTTAAGACAATTATTACACAGGTTTTCTCAACCTCGTCATTGTATCACTACTTTCTAGGCGGCGGCTACGCCCTAACCTAACCTAACCTAATCTAACCTAACCTTACTAACGCCCTACGTCGTCCAGTAGGCTGTTTATTTAAGACAACTATTACACAGGTTTTCTTAACCTCGTCATTGTATCACTACTTTCTAGGCGGCGGCTACGCCCTAACCTAACCTAACTTAATCTAACCTAACCTTACTAACGCCCTACGTCGTCCAGTAGGCTGTTTATTTAAGACAATTATTACACAGGTTTTCTCAACCTCGTCATTGTATCACTACTTTCTAGGCGGCGGCTACGCCCTAACCTAACCTAACTTAATCTAACCTAACCTTACTAACGCCCTACGTCGTCCAGTAGGCTGTTTATTTAAGACAATTATTACACAGGTTTTCTCAACCTCGTCATTGTATCACTACTTTCTAGGCGGCGGCTACGCCCTAACCTAACCTAACTTAATCTAACCTAACCTTACTAACGCCCTACGTCGTCCAGTAGGCTGTTTATTTAAAACAATTATTACACAGGTTTTCTCAACCTCATCATTGTATCACTACTTTCTAGGCGGCGGCTACGCCCTAACCTAACCTAACTTAATCTAACCTAACCTTACTAACGCCCTACGTCGTCCAGTAGGCTGTTTATTTAAAACAATTATTACACAGGTTTTCTCAACCTCGTCATTGTATCACTACTTTCTAGGCGGCGGCTACGCCCTAACCTAACCTAACACCTATAGGTCGTCCAGTAGGCTGTTTATTTAAAACAGTTATTACACAGGTTTTCTCAACCTCGTCATTGTATCACTACTTTCTAGGCGGCGGCTACGCCCTAACGTAACCTAACCTAACACCTATAGGTCGTCCAGTAGGCTGTTTATTTAAAACAATTATTACACAGGTTTTCTCAACCTCGTCATTGTATCACTACTTTCTAGGCGGCGGCTACGCCCTAACCTAACCTAACACCTATAGGTCGTCCAGTAGGCTGTTTATTTAAAACAGTTATTACACAGGTTTTCTCAACCTCGTCATTGTATCACTACTTTCTAGGCGGCGGCAACGCCCTAACGTAACCTAACCTAACACCTATAGGTCGTCCAGTAGGCTGTTTATTTAAAACAATTATTACACAGGTTTTCTCAACCTCGTCATTGTATCACTACTTTCTAGGCGGCGGCTACGCCCTAACCTAACCTAACCTTACTAACGTCCTACGTCGTCCAGTAGGCTGTTTATTTAAGACAATTATTACACAGGTTTTCTCAACCTCGCCATTGTATCACTACTTTCTTGGCGTCGGCTACACCCTAACCTAACCTAATCTAACCTAAACTTACCTAACGACCTACGTCGTCCAGTAGGCTGTTTATTTAAAACAATTATTACACAGGTTTTCTCAACCTCGTCATTGTATCACTACTTTCTAGGCGGCGGCTACGTCCTAACGTAACCTAACCTAACACCTATACGTCGTCCAGTAGGCTGTTTATTTAAGACAATTATTACACAGGTTTTCTCAACCTCGTCATTGTATCACTACTTTCTAGGCGGCGGCTACGCCCTAACGTAACCTAACCTAACACCTATAGGTCGTCCAGTAGGCTGTTTATTTAAAACAATTATTACACAGGTTTTCTCAACCTCGTCATTGTATCACTACTTTCTAGGCGGCGGCTACGCCCTAACGTAACCTAACCTAACACCTATAGGTCGTCCAGTAGGCTGTTTATTTAAAACAATTATTACACAGGTTTTCTCAACCTCGTCATTGTATCACTACTTTCTAGGCGGCGGCTACGCCCTAACCTAACACCTATAGGTCGTCCAGTAGGCTGTTTATTTAAAACAATTATTACACAGGTTTTCTCAACCTCGTCATTGTATCACTACTTTCTAGGCGGCGGCTACGCCCTAACGCAACCTAACCTAACGCCCTACGTCGTCCAGTAGGCTGTTTATTTAAGACAATTATTACACAGGTTTTCTCAACCTCGTCATTGTATCACTACTTTCTAGGCGGCGGCTACGCCCTAACCTAACCTAACTTAATCTAACCTAACCTTACTAACGCCCTACGTCGTCCAGTAGGCTGTTTATTTAAAACAATTATTACACAGGTTTTCTCAACCTCGTCATTGTATCACTACTTTCTAGGCGGCGGCTACGCCCTAACCTAACACCTATAGGTCGTCCAGTAGGCTGTTTATTTAAAACAATTATTACACAGGTTTTCTCAACCTCGTCATTGTATCACTACTTTCTAGGCGGCGGCTACGCCCTAACCTAACACCTAAATATACGTCGTCCAGTAGGCTGTTTATTTAAAACAATTATTACACAGGTTTTCTCAACCTCGTCATTGTATCACTACTTTCTAGGCGGCGGCTACGCCCTAACCTAACCTAACCTAACACCTATAGGTCGTCCAGTAGGCTGTTTATTTAAAACAATTATTACACAGGTTTTCTCAACCTCGTCATTGTATCACTACTTTCTAGGCGGCGGCTACGCCCTAACGTAACCTAACCTAACACCTATAGGTCGTCCAGTAGGCTGTTTATTTAAAACAATTATTACACAGGTTTTCTCAACCTCGTCATTGTATCACTACTTTCTAGGCGGCGGCTACGCCCTAACCTAACCTAACCTAACACCTATAGGTCGTCCAGTAGGCTGTTTATTTAAAACAATTATTACACAGGTTTTCTCAACCTCGTCATTGTATCACTACTTTCTAGGCGGCGGCTACGCCCTAACGTAACCTAACCTAACACCTATAGGTCGTCCAGTAGGCTGTTTATTTAAAACAATTATTACACAGGTTTTCTCAACCTCGTCATTGTATCACTACTTTCTAGGCGGCGGCTACGCCCTAACCTAACCTAACCTTACTAACGTCCTACGTCGTCCAGTAGGCTGTTTATTTAAGACAATTATTACACAGGTTTTCTCAACCTCGCCATTGTATCACTACTTTCTTGGCGTCGGCTACACCCTAACCTAACCTAATCTAACCTAAACTTACCTAACGACCTACGTCGTCCAGTAGGCTGTTTATTTAAGACAGTTATTACACAGATTTTCTCAACCTCGTCATTGTATCACTACTTTCTAGGCGGCGGCTACACCCTAACCTAACCTAACCTAATCTAACCTAACCTAACCTCACACCTATACGTCGTCCAGTAGGCTGTTTATTTAAGACAATTATTACACAGGTTTTCTCAACCTCGTCATTGTATCACTACTTTCTAGGCGGCGGCTACGCCCTAACCTAACCTAACTTAATCTAACCTAACCTTACTAACGCCCTACGTCGTCCAGTAGGCTGTTTATTTAAAACAATTGTTACACAGGTTTTCTCAACCTCGTCATTGTATCACTACTTTCTAGGCGGCGGCTACGCCCTAACCTAACCTAACCTAATCTAACCTAACCTTACTAACGCCTTACGTCGTCCAGTAGGCTGTTTATTTAAAACAATTGTTACACAGGTTTTCTCAACCTCGTCATTGTATCACTACTTTCTAGGCGGCGGCTACGCCCTAACGTAACCTAACCTAACACCTATAGGTCGTCCAGTAGGCTGTTTATTTAAAACAATTATTACACAGGTTTTCTCAACCTCGTCATTGTATCACTACTTTCTAGGCGGCGGCTACGCCCTAACCTAACCTAACTTAATCTAACCTAACCTTACTAACGCCCTACGTCGTCCAGTAGGCTGTTTATTTAAAACAATTATTACACAGGTTTTCTCAACCTCGTCATTGTATCACTACTTTCTAGGCGGCGGCTACGCCCTAACCTAACCTAACCTAACACCTATAGGTCGTCCAGTAGGCTGTTTATTTAAAACAATTATTACACAGGTTTTCTCAACCTCGTCATTGTATCACTACTTTCTAGACGATTTTACAATTTTTGCCATAAAAATACCAGGAACTGTTTGAAAACTGCAACTTAGAAAGAAAACATCTATTTTAGTATTTTCACGTAGTGGTAACTGATTATTGTCAATGTTTTGGTTATGTTTGTATTTGTTAATACAGCGTTGTACTAAATTTGGTTACTTTTATGTACAGAACATTTTACTTAGTTATATGTGGATTTAATTTTATGGTATTCATGTTACTTTTAATTATGTGGTAACTAACTTATAACAACTGGTTTCTTCAATAACACAAACCGAGTGTCAATGTTTTGGTTATGTTAGGTTAGGTTAGGTTTTCTTTTGTTGACGAGATATATTTTAAATAATTTGCCTTTTTTGTTCACTGACTATTTAAAGCTGCCACTCAAACAATTTTGATGAATTTCTTTTATTTAGACATGGTACAAAACTACGTAGCTAGAATTTTCTAAGAACTCAGTTTTTTCATGAATACATTTGGAAACTCTTAATTTGGATCATTACAAATAAAAGAAACTGTTTGAAAACAACAGCTGATTGAATACTCAGAAAACAGCTGTTTTAGTATTAATGTATTCAGATTCAATACACAAAGTTTATAAAACTTTTATAACCGATCATTTCCGTGGAATTTCTGCGTGGGATGAGCTAATTCAAATCAAGTATAAATTCGTCTTCATGTATTTGTTTGCACAACATAACCTAACCTAACCTAACCTAACCTAACCTAACCTTACCTAACCTAACCTAACCTAACCTAACCTAACCTAACCTAACCTAACCTAACCTAACCTAACCAACTACAATGTCAGACCATCTCGATTGACACTCGTTAGAGTCCTTTACATGTATATCAATAACAATGGTTTGTGAAAAAAATTAAAACACCGACAAAAATAAAGCTAGGATATAACAAGTATCAGCTTCAATAAAAATATAATATATCATTTCTGATATCCTGATAAATCTCCAATCAAATGGAAATAAGATGTTTAACCGTTATCCAATAGGGGAACTTTATGTAATAAACCTAAAGTATATATTTATGTCATAGCCAAAATTAATAGCTTAAAAATTTCTATTCATACCTGGCTTCAAAATTTGTTAGTGCAATTCTAGAAGATATTAAATACTGCCAATATACAAATAACGTTTCTAAATTAACAAAACGTTATTGCTAGACAGTGACGATATTGAGTTGTATTTTATTGACATCCAATGACCAAACTGTTTTTCCTACTTGCATAAAACATTTCAATCTTTTTGTTACAGTTTGTATTTTGTTTATGTGTTTATTTTATATCTGTTTAATAATGATTTATTACATAAAGTTTTTTTTTTTCGTTCGAAGCAATGAAGTCATTATTTTATTTGATTTTTTTTTTCATACACATCATTCTGTTTGTCAATGGAACCCCTTTGCCCGAGTGTTAATTTTTTGAATTGTGATTTTTGTTAAGTTTTAGTATTTGTAAGTTTACCATCTCAAATAGGTTAACATCAGGATGTCTATTGTTCCTATAATAGTCAGTATTATTGTTAGTAAAGTTTTATTATCATTTAGAATAAGTTTAAGAATATTGTTCAGTTTATTAAGTTAAATAGAATCAATCATTCATCTATTAGGATAGTTAAATGTGTAAATATTTTATGTATATATGTGATATAATGTGCCTTTCTAACCCCAAAATAATTTAGAGAAACTTAGAAAAACTATTGGATACTTTTCACAATTTAAAATTGTATATTTAAATAAAAGTTATAAGTATCGTATGTATTTTTAATAAACTTATATCCTTCTTTAAAACCTACAATTTGAAATTCTGAAAATAAACTAATAGTTTTCCTAATAAACTATTAAATTGATTTTGAGGTTGGGAAAGCTTATTATATCACCTAATATTTTATAAAATGAGATACCTAAAGGTCTAAAATTATGAACTTTAGTTGCACAGTAAATACGCTATTTATATGCAGATGGTCTCTGTCATATATTGCTACCAAGCAAAAACAAAGTGCTGTAATAAACTGAAATAAATTCAAGCGACTTGTGTGTAAAATTACAAGTTTAATTTAAACAGGAGAGGCAGGTGGGTGAGAGAAAATTAAACGAGTGGAAACAAATATTCGTTAACATTTTCAGGACCATTGTTACTATTTGTGTTAAGGTATTTGTAAAAATTCAATACGCCTTATGTATTAGCCAAAAAATAAGTTATTTATATTAAACATGCACTGATACTATCATGAGAAATATTCTGGCGGAAGTTTTACAAAATAATATGCACTCACTTTTCATCGTAATTAACAAACAAATCGAAACACGAAAAGAAATTGTTATTCCCTCCTTGTCACGAATGAATGAATTATTTGATTGCTCCTATTATCAATTCTACAAAAGTTGACTGATAACAAAATTGAATTATTAAACTAAACAATATTATTAAACCTATTCTAACACTACTGAATATTACAGGAATAATAGACATCCAGAGGTCAAAATATGTTTGAGATGTAAAACTTTAAAATACTAAAATCAAAACTCAAAGAAAGAATAGACCTAAGCATTTCCACTGACACTGACAAAATACTATTTATGAAAACAAAAAAAAAAAAAAAAAAAAAAAAAAAAAGTAGTAATATAAAATAAAATAATGGCTTTATTGCTTTAAAGAAAAGCAACTTTATATAATTCGTTATTGCAACAGATATACTCGTACATTCAACACATACATACAATACAACAAAAAAAGATAAAAATAATTTATACAAAGCAAAAAACAGTTTAGTTACAACATAACATTATTATTCAAATCTATGTATTCATTTTTTAACAAAAATGTGTTAATTTCGAAAACTTATTTAAATTTTGACAGTATTTAATATTTTCCGTCAAAACATTAAAAATTTCGAATCTTTTTTACGAATAAAATTTTTATCAAGTGTTAAATTTGGCTTAGGTACTTATTAGGTTTTTTTAGTAAAGCTCCCTTCTGAAATCGAGTCAGATATTCTATTTCTACTTCCGAAAAAAGTTTGTAGTACTTCTTGTAAAGGGTTTCTTATTGTGGGGGTTGATTGTTTTGGTTGGATATGGGTAGGCTGGTGGGTTTGCTTTGATTATGTGTTCCCGGGCCGTCAGATCGCGTGGTAAATTAATAAATGTACACTGGGCGAATCTCAATCTAGGCTAACCATTTTTGACGAGATCTAAATCTACAACTACATTACTTAAAACAACACCAATTTAAACTAAATATATTAATATAAACTACACTGTATTGGCAAAAGATGTCGGACTAACACGTAAGGCCCAACATGGCCGTGTGTTAGTTCAACTAATAATAATACGGTTCAAAAACCCTGTACCATTAATATAAAAAAATAAGTAATTTATTTCCAATAGTAGTTGTATTGTCCACTGTCAATACTTCACTGGGGTACAAGGTTTTATCAGTGGAGTTTATTTATAGGAACTATTGCTAATAAACACAAGTTGTAAAGTTTACTACAATTTATTAATTTTTCTCACTTTGAAATGACACGTAAAAATAAAAATAAAAGAAACAATTTCATTCACTTTTTAAGGGATTTTCGAAGAAACGGGAACTTGTGCGTGTTCACATGAACCTTCAAAACTAATGAAGGTCACACAAAGCAGGAAGAGGCTTCCGTCCAGCATGACATCGGTCGATATAAACGCGTTACCTACCCCCACCTCGGGTCATCCACCAAACATGTTATTGAACCAGATCAAATCCGTCATTTTACTTTAGAGTATTAACAAAACAAAAAGGAATTTATTTTAAAATTATTGAAGTCTAGGCCCACATGGTACAACCCGATGCGCCCAGATATAAACCCTAGTACCGTACCGGCCCTATTCCTGTGGGTTTTGAACAAATTTGAGGCATGCTAATTTTGGATTACCTTGATACAATTCAATTCATCATACACCTTCCTATGAAGGAATAACATGGAGCAATCCGAGTACAGACAACACAAGCTAAGAATGAGTTAGGATCGCGCATACGCAGACGCTTTATATCTTCCGCCACGAGCAATCCTGTGGATGTGAAGTGGTATAACCACCTTCGACAGAAGATGAGTGGTGCGATGCCGTAACACCGAATCTTATAGCAACAAAAAGTGAGCTAGTTTCATGGGCGTACCCAACGAGGGGCAGGGGGCAGCTGCCCCCCCCCCCTGGAACCTAAAAAATAAATCTTGCCCCCCCCCCCTAGTTTTGACCCTGGGTACGCCCTTGGCTAGTTTAATAAAGATCGTATTTTATAACCGTGCCACAGCACCGAATATATTAAAATCCCATAGCTTCGAAAAGTATTAGTATGTGTTGCACATGTCTGAATTGTGATAGGGGTCAGCACAGTGACGGTAGAATTGGAGGAGGGGTAAGAGGCTCGACATTGGTTGATGTGCTGAAGAACAGTAACACCCTTCGGCACTAAACCTTCGTAACTCAGAGAATCTTTGTCTAGAGAATGCTGAAATAGAACGTTTATAGATCACATAATGACAACCTATAGTTTTATTTACGAATTAATTTCTAACTTTAAAGTAAATCTCAACATTTATACGCGGGGGAAATTGCTAAATAAAAACTTCATTATTTATTCATGAAATCATTTTTTACAATCTAAAAATAGTTATTTGTGCAACTAGTGAGCAAAGTGGCACTTTTTTTTAAAATTGAATACGTCAATTTTATCGAGTTTAAAAAAGACACTTTGCTCACGAATTGCACATTATACTTTGTCTACAGTAAAGTTGTTATTTTGGCAATAAAAACAGTTCATACTGGCGGTCGTACTTTTTCCTTGATTTGACAGGCAGGAGATTTAGTATAACGTTGTTAGCTTTTTCCGCTAATTTAGGCGGGATATTTGACAGGTTTTCATCCTCTGAACTGTCCATATTTTAAAACTAACTACACAAAATATAGCAGTAGTGCTAAACAACACATCAACACTGAGTAGAAGTTCTCACGTAAAAACTGAGGTTATTTATGAATATTACAAATAACTTAGGTGTATTGTTGAGGAAACGGGATTGCCAACTTCAAAACTCGGCAAACGAAAAATACTCTCCGTGTACATACACTGTCAATCATCTTCATGAATAATTACTTCCTTTTTCAACTTTAAAACGTTGTTTTGTTGTTTATTTATGTTATTTTACATGTAAGAATTAATCTAACATACATACGGGACATTTCCTGTATATTATAAATCAATTCAAATAAACTTAACCTAAATTTCGTTTTGTTCGGTTGCCATTCAGAGTGTGCAAAGTAGTGGGCAAAGTGAAACTGTTGAGAAATCAGCTGTTTTGCAAACTAATTTAAATGAACAAAATGCCACTTTGTCATCAACTGTAGACAAAATCTTTTTTAGACACCAAATTGCCCAGTTTACGTTCAACGTCTAGTCAAAAATATTAATATCGTTTAACTAACCTAACCTAACCACACCTAACCTAACCTAACCTAAACCTTCCTTCCATTTCTGCGCCCCTGATGTTCGGACTAATTTATAAATGGAAAAATTATATAAATGGTAAATATAATTATAAACTATATAACCGAGCGCCAATCTCTCCCCTCTTATTGTCCCCAACCGCTCTGTCTTATTCGCAGTTATATAAGACAGTCGACTACTCATTTAGTGTTAGTGTCATAGTTTAGAAAAATATCCGTGTTTGTGCCACAACTATATATTCGCGGAATTATCGCACGCATTTCTATGATTCGGAGCTATGGGACACAACGAGCTGAGTAACTGGCAAAGTGGATTAGTGAATCTAAAATCACTTGAGATTCAGTTTGGGCAGTGATTAATATTTTGCACCGTGTCACTACAATTGTTTCTTTGTATTAGGTTAATTTTGAGTGCATTATCATAGAAAGTATTTTACAGGTAAACTCGTGTTATTTACACGAAAATATAGGTTGTTTGAGAGACGTCGATAAAGTCAATGCCAAGACAGAAAGAGAAGATGAATTATTTTTTTAACTCTAATAGAAAGATGAAAACGAAAACACTGGTGACGTGGCTGGATGGTTTTAATTAGAGACTGTAACAAGAATCATTAATAACTTTCACTTGTGTGAAAAATGTCTCCAAACATAAAGATGGATGGCGTTGTTTAATTATATTTTGTAACTCTCTGACATATACTTATTATAGAGAGAGTTGTGTGATGAGTTAAATATCGATCTTTAGTATTACGAACATTTCAGTTTTGAAGCTACGAATAAAGTTTTTTTGGAATAATATCTGTCGTCTTGCTATGTTCCTGAATGTTTTGTATAACACAAAATTCCGTTTTTCTCAAAATCGCTTGAAAATATTTTTACCAGTTTTTGTATAAGTGTAGCCTCTAAGGCACCAAACAAAACCTAATTGTTGCCATCTTCTATAATTACCAGTTCATGAGTTATCAGTAAACAAAAACTAACCATCCGTTATAAACGATGTAATTTCTTAAAACCTACTTTACTAATTAATGAAAGGTAAAACTCAACACTTGTACAAACTCAAAAGTAAAATAAAATTACGGTTATTGACAAAATGTAAAGAAATAATTAGACCACTGTATTTAAAAGCTCGATTTTAATCAAATACTAATGACGTTGAAAATCTGTTTTACAAGGAAAGAAAGTTTCATCCCTTTTTAAATATATTTAGAGATTGTGTTCATGGTTCGTTGATTGATGAACCGATTGACATTTTTGATGAATGTGAAACTTCGTGCAATACATACTTACTTTTAATATTTTTTAATCTGTGTAGTTAAACAAAAAAATACATAAACACCTTTTTTAAGAATAAAGATTTAAAGGAAATACACAAAAGTAATAAAAACACTCTTCGTGGGCTTATTTATAGAGTACGAAAGAGGCGAACCTGAAAGATCCAAGGTGGAAGTACAATATGTAAAGATGGGTTATATTCCTCTCTTTCAAGTCTCTCTTTACAAAATCTTGTTATTTTAACACCGATGCTGTTATACCATTCAAGGTCTACGGGTATTTATTTTCTTCTTTTTTTTATAAGGCGAAGATGACCAAAAATTGTTCACCTTTAAAACAACCGTTACAATTACAACCTATTTGAACTGTTACTATACAACTGTGTTTCAACATTCATCAGTAACAAGAGAGAGAAACAAGTAAATCGTCTTCTACGTTGTAATGGCCTACATTTCATACATTTAATAACAGAGGATAAATCCAGAGACGGGAGCTAGTTTACTCTCACCGACATCAGTGCACGTAGTGTGTGAGCCTTGTAGGGGGTTAGAACTAATTTCATTTTAAATCCAAAAATCTCTGCAACAGTTAATCCTTAAATTAAACAGCTGATTTGTATTTACATTAATTAAAAGTTAAGTTTTATAATTGTCTTATTGTGAAAGTATTAGCAAAATCATAAATTCGAAAAAAGTTTTAGTTCATTTTTTAAAGGGGAAAACCTTTTGATCATATGTACCTTTAATAAAAAAAAAAAAAATAAAAATAAAAAAAAGAATGAAATGAATAAATAAACACACATAAAATGAAGAACCTTAGCCCTAGAATACTCTAATAGTTCAACAAAACTCCATCAAAATAACTTTAAATACAGTTAGAAAAGAAACAAATATTTAACTGTATTTTAACGTTCGAATTATTAAATATGGATTTACTAACCGTTGAACAGTTTAGTTCACCGAATTGGTAAATTTTTAAATGGAAGCCAATTTTCAAATTATAGACCAAAAAATATTAGCTTACCTAACTCTATATAAAAATATAATTATCCACACTAACTCAATTGTGATTTTTTTTTATCTGCATTCAATCATTTTAAGTACAATTTACGCTCAAGATCTGTTCATGAAACAAGCGAAGTAATTTAAAGATAAAAATATTTTTTTAACGATTCATTTTCACTGACAACTGCCATACTTACATTTTGGATGACGATTAGTTTTGTATAAGGTTTAAATAAGAAAGTTAGTGCAATGTTTTTACACAATTTATTAGTTTTCATTTTTTGTAAATAGAATAAAATGTTACGAATGTGAGTTGTGAACCACGTAAGAGCTTTGGGGTTGTTGGAAAGTATCCAAATCCAATCGTTAAAGTTTAAAAATAAATAGTGAAAACAATTCTGTGTTCGTTTTATATCTGTGGTTATTATGCAAATATTAGTATCATTTGATTTTAAAGTTACATTCGTGCACATGTATGCTATTGGGAAAATACACTTATTTAAATACCTGGGTGATGAATTAATTGATCAGACTATACAGGGTGTCCAAAAAGTATCGAAACATCGAAATATTTTTTTGAACCATTGCAGAATAAACAATAAAGCTTAGAACATCAATACTACAAATTAAAATCTAGTTTTTGAAGCAACTATCAATTTTCGTCACCTTATGAGATCCGTAGGGAGTTAGAAGGAAAAAATAAATGAGAGCATAGGTCGAGTTTAATATCATATTAAAGGTCTCTGTTAGGAGAATACAATGCCGCAAATCCGACCTCAAAAACGTTTACCCTATAAAATAGGCGGCGGTTTAAAGTTACAATGTTGGTATTGTTGAAAATGGTTTAATTTTATTTCTTGATATGAGTTACATAAGTAAAACCCCGACAAACACACTGGATGTAAGAAACAATTTTTCTGGATAGTTAGTTACTTTTCACCTCCAGCGGGAACAGTCTACGAGGAGAACAGAGAAATGTTTTTAATATAAGCCTAGATTAACTTGCACTTCGAATTACAGTGCTATTTAATTAGATGTAGTGCCATCTCATCCCAGTTCTATCTCATCCAACATCCAATTTCCTAGAAAAAAGTGCCATCTCGTCCAGTGCAGTTTTACAGTTGATTAAACACACTAATTACTGCCATCTCGTCCACGTGAAAATTTGACAATGGTTAAAGAACGCAACGCATGAAAGCCGGAGGTTCATGACCGCTGTGGTTGTGCACCCTGGCCTAGCTCTGGAATTCCCGTGGAATCTCACCCCTCTCCCACCCCTTTATTTACATGTGGACACTACAACTTTAAACCTCATTTGTATGCTTGATTGGGAGGTGTAAACACCTGTAGGAATATGGAGTTTTCGACCACCATAAGAGGCCAACCTAGTCTGTTATATAACGGTTTCCGTTATATAAAGAAAAATAAAAAGAAGTGCGGAGAAATTGTGTGGGAAACGCAAAGAAGAGAGCTCGTGAGGAGAGCTAACCTAACCTAACCTTGAGGTGGAACATTAGAACAGACTGTTGTTGAACTGCGCAACCTGGAGCCTAGGTAAGGAGCACCCGCAAGAAGATTAGTTTTCTCCCTGTATTACATACAAGGCAAGTTTGAACATGATTGTACATGATTTATAGCATTTTGATATAAAACGCAAAGAGCATTTAGGGGGGTTTAAATAGTATGAAGCTAGAAAATATGGAAGACCCGAAATTTTATAAATAATAAGAATTTTATAAAATTATAAAGGTAGGCTACTACAAACGTTCCAATAGTTTTTGTAGACCTGTCAAGTAAACAATAGCATAGGTTTTTGGACGAGATGGCACTAGTTGGCGGGTAAAGAATTAACCCCATGCCCTACTTCCGTGGAATCTGGATGAGATGGCACTTGGATGAGATAGCACCTGGACGAGATGGCACGACACCTTTAATTAAGACCACGTAGTATGATCCCATTAAAGGTGAAAAGTCACGTACTATGCAGAAAAATGTTCCTTACATCCAGTTTGGATTATCAGGGTTTTATTTATGTAACTCATATCAAGAAATAAAATTAAGCCATTTTCAACAAGTCCAACCGCCGCCATTTTCTATAGGAAGAATCTTTTGAGATCGGATTTGCGGCATTGTATTCTCGTATCAGAAACATTTATTATAATGTAAAACTCGACCAATACTCTTATTTAAGATTTTCCCTGGTGACAGTCCTCATAAGGTGATGAAAAATTGATAGTTGCTTCAAAAAGTAGATTTTAAAGTATAGTATTGATGTGCTAAATTTTATTGTTTAGCCTAATCTGGAATTGTTCAAAAAATATTATGCAGTTCTGATATTTTTGGACACCCTGTATATAAACAATACACGAGAAATTCGATAACGTAACATATTCCGTAACAACGGCTATATTACGGATATTTATTAAATCAAGATTATATTTTCATCATATCAAATCATTATTAGAAGGAGGGGTGTGATATTGAAACGCTTACTAACTTCGCAGAAGTCCGTCGTTCATCATCACCTTATAAAAAATAGAAGACGAGAACATAAAATAAAGGACTGGAATACTTTAATAACTTCCTGTTCGGAGGGGAATAAGAGTTGGTCATGAAAGACCTAATAGTGAAGATGGAAAAAAGGGGCATCGATAGTAATATTTAAAAAGCAGTAGAATTTTGAAGCAGTAGAGAGAGAGAGAGAGAGAGAGAGAGAGAGAGAGAGAGAGAGAGAGAGAGAGAGAGAGAGAGAGAGAGAGAGAGAGAGAGAGAGAGAGAGAGAGAGAGAGAGAGAGAGAGAGAGAGAGAGAGAGAGAGAGAGAGAGAGAGAGAGAGAGAGAGAGAGAGAGAGAGAGAGAGGAGAGTTAGAGAGAGAGAGAGAGAGAGAGAGAGAGAGAGAGAGAGAGAGAGAGAGAGAGAAGAGAGAGAGAGAGAGAGAGAGAGAGAGAGAGAGAGAGAGATAGAGAGAGAGAGAGAGAGAGAGAGAGGATTTAAGAAGGTTATTAAATCTATATATAGACAGAAATTCATCGTTATTTACTGTTATTAGAATTTTATAATGATGATTTTATGTTTTTATATTCAAATTTGTTTGCATGCATTCAAGCGGAACCGTTTCTTCATGCACAGGTTTTTTCCCGATGTAAAGAAGAAGCTATTTATTTGTAAAATATAATATGTTAATTAAAATAAAAATATTTTTAAGGTCCGTCTTGTGACTTCGTTGTTGGTTGCTTCTTACACGTTTCGAGGCCGTAACCCCATCATCAGACAATTACTTTCTTCACTTTGAAGAATTCGTCATTGATTATATAAAAAAACACATTTAACACAAAAACATACACTGACACAAAAATAAAAACACATCATATGAGCTTGTCTGACATTGTTGTAAGTTCTGTCATGTCTATCGGAGTACTCATATGATGTGTTTTTATTGTTTTTATTTTTGTGTCAGTGTATGTTCTTGTGTGTAAATGTGTTTTTTAATATAATCAATGACGAGTTCTTCAAAGTGAACAAAGTAATTTTCTGATGATGGGGTTATGCCCTCGAAATATGTAAGAAGCAACCAACAACGAAGTCACAAGACGGACCTAAGGTAATTAAATATTTAATTAAATTGAGACTTGGAACCAAAAATATGCTTATCAAAATAATATGTTAAGTAAGAATAAGAGTCTTAAAATGTCAACAGAATTAAGAAAAATAAGTTTCAAACAAATATATAATAGATCTGGAGAGGTACTCTTTAGATTGAAATAGCTTGTATATAGAAACCAAAAGTGGAGTGGAATCTTCGCTTTTGCTGTAATTCTCTCTTTTTACCAGAATTCTAATTGTATAAAGGCCAAAACCTTTAGCGCATAAAATGCAGATGAGAATATAAAATAAAGACCCTAGCCCTCGATTACTCTAATGTCAATCAATTATTGATTTATTCCCCAATCTACAAAACATGTGTCATATCTTAGCTGATCTACCATATCGGTTTTGATAAGATTTTATACAGATATATACAAGATCATTATTATTAGTCTGTTTAAAGTTTGTTTTAGCAGGGAAACAAACACAATAGAAAAGTTTTGAAAGCTCTTTTGGTGTAACGTGTTATTTCGTCATTGAAACTTTGAATGATTTTAACTCGAAAACGAAATCACTTATCGAAAAACCACTTCCACCATCGTTTATCTTGTCAAATTTTAAATGAAAATTATGTATCACATGTCAACCTACCTATTTAAAAAATAATAAAGTTTGATTACATATGCCGGAACTAAGATAGCGGCAAAATTTCAAACCTAGAAGAAAGTTTTTTTGTTAACATAGATCTTCCTTTGTTTCTGCCTCCAAGTACCTCTCAATATAAATTCGTTTCTATACTTTAAAATAACCCTGTATATCCTACACCCCTAATAATATAATAATAATAATAAGTTAATAATAACAATAATAACAGTAGTAGTAAGAGCACACTATACCCAATAAAAGAATATAACAATACACAGCAAGAATTAAAAATTTTAACAATGCGGGATGAACAATATAAATTTAATAATTATTATTTAAAAAATTGGGTGCGTAGAGACTACGCGCGTTAGAAGTGAATACCGTACTTATTTAAACCCTGTTTTTACCATATTAGCTTATTGATTATCTCGAGGTTAAGTTATATATATATTTTGAACTGTAAATTTAATTATCAAATTTAATTATTTAACTAGTTTAAAAGTTGACTACTAAAGTGTTTCAAGACAAATAAAACTTTTTTTTTCTTTTTTTTTATATCAGCTGGTTAGTCAACTTTTAAACTAGTTATTAAGTTCACTAACCGAGTGAGATGATAAAGAAAAGCTCTCGTGTGTTCTAGTAAATTACCAACATTTGTTCTAAAAATTTTTTATCGAAATCTCGTAAAGTATCCTTTAACGTATAGGCCTAAAATATGATTTAAAAAACCTCTTGTTTGTTCTAGTAAACTACCAAGATCCGTTTAATATATTTTTTACCGATGTCTCGTAAAATATCCTTCAACGGATAATAAATATAATATTATAATACAGAAAAGCTCTTGTGTATTCTAGTAAATTACCAAAATTTAAAAAAATTTAATTTAATGCATAACAGCAAACCAATATGTCCTCTACATAAGTCCAGCTGAGTTAAATTTTACATAGAAAAATAATCAGCTGTTTTAATTGGATATCTCTGATGTTTACTTTTTTTAAGCCTCAGCTGCTAGATATCGTGACGTCATTTTCGTGACGATTTTTCCTTTCACTCGTGACGTCATTTTCGTGACAATTTTTCCTTTCACCACATCGATTTAACAGCACCCAAAAATTGCCTACCGGGCAATTCTTTAAAAGCTTACTTCAAAAACTGAAATAACAATTAACAAATGAATGCTCTAAAAGCGTTAGGTTCTAAAAGAGGCCAGATAATTTAAATTGTAACATATATTATTAATATAGGTTTTAAAATATATTGGATTAGTGAAATAGTTGGTACCGTATTTTAATTAATTTATTGTAAACTAAATTCTTTTTTTTTTTATTCGCTTTGAAGAATACAGTTGCTCAAGTTTAAACAAATTATATTATAACAACATTACAAAAACCTTCCTCGCCTTTAGTTCGTTAACACTAATTTATGCTGCCAATTTCAACTTTATAAAGTGGATTGTCATTCACAAACTTTTTAATGTTATTCTTCGTTTTGAACTTTAAGTTCATCAATAAGTATCTCGCTACTTGACCAACATATAAATGGCTGATTATTCAAATAAGGCTGTTCTTCTTTGGATCTCTTTTATAATAATAAAATAGACTTAATAATAATAGTAAATCCATGCGGAACGAAGTCACCTCATGTGCTCAATAGGACATAGGGTTTCCGAGGTTCTTACATAGATCTACATCTTTTTTTTCGTAATATTGGGTTAGATCCCTTTCATACATCTTTCTAAGATCGTTCTTGACCAACTCTTCTTCATTGGGGTCTTTATTTTATGTTCGTAACTTTTTTTATAAGGTGATGATGACCTTGAAAACTCTATGATTTGGTATTTCTTCTGTAAATATGTCTGTTACGGGCAAACACGTCTACGATCATTATCAAGTTTGTTATCAAAGGTGTATGTAAAAGTTTTTTATTTTGTGTTCCGTATTAAACTGGCGGTTACTCAAAAGAGTTACTTCATGGCACCAAAATATCATGCTACGATTATAGTATGAAATAAAGTTATGTGGACATGGAGCAATCGCACAAAAACAACTTCAAAAATTATATTTGATCTTTTTTCTAATACTTCCAGAAAGTTTTTTACCAAACAAAAAAAAAATTGTAATTTATTATATATTAATTAAAACCTTTTCATATTTCTTAGTTTTAAAATATCTAAAATATAATTTACTATTTACATAACGTGATGCCTATAATAGTTACCTCTGAAACCTTATGTAACTTCATAATTTTTAAATGTTTAACAATCGATTAACGTAAAATATAAGCAGTAGTCAGATCATTTACGGTTCTAAAGAGTAGTGTCACCAGCCACCGAGGTCCATTATTGGTGGTAGTAAATCTGTTTTTCATATAAGGAAATCAGCATTGCAGAGTTATTGTACAACAATGTTTAATATTTACTACCACTGTGATCTCAATGAATTATAAATTACAATTTTAATTCAAAGAAAAAATCACCGATTTGGGGATTAAATACACAGCGAACTTTAGAGATCTATACTTCTAAGACGGGAAATTCCCTCTAGCGTCAATTTTAGAAAGTGCTTCACTTGAAGGTGGTTAGAGTAGGTATCTCTCAACATCAATCTGGTATCCTCTCAGACTTCTCGATAGGTGGTGTGAAGACTCCTCCTTCTCTTAGACCCCTCATTTTCTATTGCAATCATTCTAAGGTTTTCCTTGAATTCCCTAAGCAAGCCACTCATAACGCATTTATTTTTTATTATTTCTTGCTATTAGGCTAGTGGTATTCTGTTCCATACACTGTAATATTATTTACTGTTAATTGTTTATCTACAAATATTATTATGTGTACATTGGGTACAAGATGTATTTTATTATTCAAGGAAGGAGGGTACAATTTCACCACCCAAAACAACGGTAAACAACATTTTGAAATATTTTTTTTTGATATTGAAATTAAAATTAATTGAAAAGAAATATATATACAAACTACAACTACAAATAAATAAAAAAACTGCCCCGAGGTTATAAACCTGTTAGGGGCTTTATTATGTGTAAAACTTATAAATGAATGTATACTAAATCTAGATTAAACATGAAATACACATAAAAAAGAAAAATAACATTATAAAATTAATTTTCATTGGCTAGAAAATGACAAAACCGCAGCCGACCGAACCCAGCAAAATAAACAATAAACTTACATAAGGTTACAAATTACAACAAAAGAATAAGTAGCTTCCTATTAGAACTACTCCAGGATATTTAAAACAACAGAACTTACTAAATTTAATTTATTCAAAAACTTAATTCCTAAATATGTATTTATACACTAAATACACACACTAACACCTCTCACCCCCACCTCCAAACACACACTCACACAACTTCACATATAAAGTCTATACCCACGTACACAAATCTTTTTTCAACATTTACGAACACACACATAATCAAATTAACACTTTAAAATACAGTTCAATGTTTTCTATTTGGGTTAAATGTTTTCTTAATAACCGGGAAAATTTATTATTATTTTTACAGTTTTGAATGTTAAGTGTATATACATTTTAGATTTTTTTTTTTAGATTAATTAAACTCAATAATACAGTAAACTAAAAAACGTGATTGTTTCTGTTATGTTGATTAATTTTTTTTTATTCGCAAATTTTGTGGAAAATAAAACTCACAGCGTTTCCTATTTAAATTGTTAATTCTGTTGAAATTGCATTTTTGAAAGATCGATGAAGCAACTTAAATATACACTGAGTTAATAGTTCCTAAATATAATCTTCATCGTCTAAATTTTGCATTATTGAATATCTGTAACTTTATTTTTGTAATCAGAAAATTATCATTATATAGTGAATAAACGTTGTTCGGACAAATCATGCAAACCTCGCTTTTTGTGTAACAGAAATGTTTTGCTTTCAATATGGAGAGTGTGCTGTCTACTACAAAAACATGTGATAGAAACATATGTAAATAATAAATCCTGTACAAGACAAAACAATGCGGGTTCACTTGACAAATTAGCCACTATCTATATAAAGGTGAATATTATTCCAAGTTAGGTTAAAACATTTCCTATCTCCACTTCCACCGACATTAAGATTGCTTAATTAATCACATTGTGATAGCTGGATTTAGCAATATTCCTCCCTTAACCCCATTTCACCCCATACGGCGAATTACTTGCCACACCAAATCCCTGAATTTTGTAAATGTTAACTTACCACGACCCATTTTATCAACATGGCTTTTATAAAAACAAAACGCCAGATATTGTAAGAAAAATACTTGTCAATTGTTACCAAGTCATAGTTTTTGTGGAATTTAAACACTTACACATATGTATGTCTCACTAAAAATGTTTAGTGAGACATACATAATCAAATTATCTTTTTGTGAAATAAACCTAAGATGATGTTTTTTCCCTAAATAAAACCGAGTAAGTATATACGTGAATTTCTTTTCTTTATTAACTGTATATATTTTTATCAATAAATATGCCAGGTGCCCCATGAATATGCCAGGTGCCCCATGAAGAGGTCCCTATTTTTGAATTAATATGCCGGACATGTACACTTTATAGTATGTTACATAGATTATTTTTACTCTCGAATTTCATATTTTTATGATCAATTAAAATAAAATGGTGGAATAACAAAAAGAACTGTTTGGGCTCCATTCACCAAGGATGGTGTTTTACCGTTTGACGCATTCTATCAGACAAAGGCTGAAGACAATATTAACGTCAATATTACGTCAATATTAACTGATCACATAGTTCCTCTCTTACTCAGCCAGAGATAAGGGGCTTTTTCCAAAAGGATTGAACTCCTCCTCATTATGCTAATGTGGTCAAAGTAATTTCAGATCGAGATTTTGGATAGGTCATGGCAACAATTTCATGGACCGACCTCAAAGATCCATAGACTTGCGATTTTTTCCTATAACGCTTATTGAAAGAAAAGATTAAATTTATCCTCACCCTATAGCAACAAATGATTAATGAAAGGGGCTGATTGAAGAGGAATTACTGTTGATACCTCAGCAATTTTTCAAAAGAGCTAATGACTCTTATTTGTTTCTTTACTATCAGTCCATAGTTATTGATGGACATTAATTCGAATAGAGATCAAATTTGGCTCATTAATTATTTATTTCTGTTATTTATCTTTATTAAGTTTTACATATTTTCGTATTTTTTCAAATGAACACTTTGTAATGATTATGCAAATAAAATCATTTTGGTGAAAACCTACCATTATTTTGTTTTGATTGACCATAAAAATAAAACTTGAGGATACTTTTTTTTACATATCTATGTAACATAACTGTAAACTGTCAAGTTTTGTGGAGTGTTCCATATGTCCGGCATATTAATTCAAAAATAACGACCTTTTGGTGGGACACCCCGTATAAATATAAGTTGAAACAAGTAGCTCAATAACTACAGTACCGATTATGTAACTCTAAGAACGGCTCCATCTTGTTGAAAATTTTAATCTCCTTACACAATGGAATTCACCATTTTATGCTTATGGTTATTACTGTGTTTTGATGTGGGTTCACTTACATAAGATGTGTTCGTTTTGACATCATTTTATATGGAATGGACAATAATTATACTTGCATATTCGCTTCTAAAAACCTTTACTAAAGATCTAATGATGACAGTACTCTGTCGAAACTAGTAATCATTTGAAAAACAGAAGGACTGTAGAAGGACAAATTAAGGTAATCATTTATTTAACGCAATCTTTGTAGCTATTCTACATTGTGAATAAACTAATTTTTTCTCTTTCAATGTTATCAATTTGTGAATAACCATAAAGTTCAACCATCTCCAGAAAAAAGACACCTAAAACATGATTGGACCCACAACTAAATCCCACATCACTCTAACTTAGGAGAATGTCACGAATCTTAGAAAAATGTCACGCGGTGTCTGAGCCCAAGATTATACAGTTGTGGCAATTAAAATTAATTTATGTAGAAAGTTGCTTACACCCTGAAAAAAAAATCTATTAAGCTAACTTACATTTTATATTTAAGCTGAATATTGTAAAAAGTATGCAATGTCAAATGTTTATGATTATCGTTGAGAAGAATTGATTTAGAAACGCCAAGTTGTAAATGCAAGGCTGTCTCAAATGATCCATATTGTCGTCCTATGAGCGTAATTGGTCTGGGGATTTCTTGATGTCCACCTTTCTAGTTTCATTAATCTCATTATTTCAACTGATAGTTTTGTTTTGGGGTGGATCTTGTCTATTGTTTTGTGAGTCTTAAAGATTAATTTAAAAATTAAACCCTTAGAACTGTATTACCTATTATAATATAATGTTTCCCTGCCAAAATTTTTTAAAAAATAAGACGATACAGAGGATTAGTTGAAGTAATGTATACTGGCTACAAGATTGCCCTCGCTAGGACGCGGAAGAATATAACAACTAAGCGTGAGTTAAAAAGTTTCAAAATAAAACTAACACATTAGTTTCAACATGAAAGTTTTACAATACATAACGTGAAATATAGCAACAAAGGCAAACTATTCCTGCTAAATAATTAAGTGACACATACATGTTATTCAATTTTTTTCTTAATTCGACATTTATCCATTTTCGTTGATTTGGCAAAGTAATGATAAAAACATTTCGTGACTTATGTATTCACGTTGTTTGTTTTCAGAATGTTTCTCCTGTTTAAGTAAATTTCTATAGAAATTCTAACTATTGCGACCCTCTCTCATAGCAATGAATACTAATCACCCTGTATTCAATGCTCATGTGGAAACTCATACATCCAAGACTATGAAATGTAAACAGATCCTACCAATAGGTGTAATTTTGTAGGTTTGTTCGGTTTTGCGAATAATTGGACAAGTTATTAAAACATATTAGTTAGTAAATTTTAAAAAAGAAAGATCTTCAACATTTTTTTTATAATAGTTCTTTGTTATCTAGGTTCTGATGATACGGGGTGAAGTGCAGTACGATCTTGAGAGTTCTATAGTGGTCTCATCTATAGAGGCCTCTCAATCCCCATCTCCTTTAGGAAGTGTAGCACATAAAGACAGTCAAAGGCTAGGTAACTCCTCTACATCAGTCTGGTAACCTTGAGACTTCTAACCCATTTGTCCGTTATTGCACCCCATTTTACTAACAGATAGTGTGGTGTCTCCTCCTTCTCTTGGCACAGTCTGTAGTCCTACCAATTTTTATTCCGATCCTTCTAAAGTTTACTGAGTCTACTGTCAATGCTCCTATAGAAATCCTGTCAGCGTTCATTTATCTTTAGTCAAATCCATGGTCCAGACT
This sequence comes from Aphrophora alni, assembly GCA_963513935.1. NCBI lineage: Eukaryota > Metazoa > Arthropoda > Insecta > Hemiptera > Aphrophoridae > Aphrophora > Aphrophora alni. The sequence continues at coordinate 24,121,477 of OY740778.1, forward strand.
TTCTGCTATCATTGACCGGGAGTTCTATAACCTATCTTAGCCCTCATATTCTTTCCCATATGTGGGCTCTTACGATCAGACCCCGATCTCGCTCCTGCCCTTACTGAGTGGGTCATCCACCCCACCAGATTTCCCTAGTGGCAGAAGCAAGTTGTTCCTTCTTCCACGTTTCTTAGGCCTTTCTTGCCTATTTTACCCTCTTTGTTCGGTATTTCTTCTATCAGCAGTGCGATTCCACCTGATGAACTTTTTCTGTTAGGTTTATTATCTCCGCGTTGTTGAGGAAACTGCAAAAAAACGGAAGACTTCCAATGCTGACCGTCATTAGGGAAGTAATGATCCAGTTTAAGTTAGGGCAGCATAGCCCACTAGCTTGATTTCCCTTTCCATGATATTTTCCAGGAGAAGCTGGGGAAAGGATGATCCACCCGGCCAGAGTCCCGCTTGGTAGAGTAAGGATACTGTGAGGTAGCCGTATGCGATACATTTTGCCCGGCGCTATTCACCACATGAGCTCAGTATGAAGTCATAGTCGAGGGGAGTTAAGAATGATACACCTACACGGGAGTGGGAAGTAGTCCAGATCATAGGAGAGACCTCAGAGCAACATGAAGGGTAGGGAACTGATGAGGCTCTATGCAGAGGATGTCCACTGGGCTATGGGGTTTCCAACTCCTACGCCATCTAGTACTTTACTATCTAGGTCCTATAAGAGCATATAATATTTTATACTGTTTGGCAATCTGTCAGGATCATCAAACGTACGGAAAACATTAAACTTTTACGCCCTTTCTAGCTACATTTTACGGCTGTTATAATTTTCATTGTATAGTATTAAAAGCATTAACTATCAACTACTTATTAGTCGCTCGTTATTATTGAATAAATATACCATAACAAAGTCTTTCACATAATTTAACGCTCTTATTTACATTGGCAATGATTACAATACTAATGAACTAAATAATATCGACAGGAAATAAGTATGTTAACTTTTTACCAATAGTAATTCAAAGTTCAGATGATTACTCAATGATCGTACCTATGAATAAATAAAATACGTAATTTTTGTTTAAAACATTAGCAAACATATTACTGATAGTTTGAGCGAATATTTTCCATCATTTTTGTATATAATACGTAACGTTTCGAGAGTATAACTCAACTCCCGTTGTCAAGTGACACCTAAAACCTGAAAAAGAGCTAAAATTAAAATACTAATCTAAAACATAATAAACTAAAGTTAATCCTGAACAATCAAATAATTAAAACTTAATAAAAGCGTGGGTCAGGAAAACCACAAACAACAGAAATACATTGTGCAAGGAACAGCAAACATTTATTCAACAAACTGATAGAGGTTGTATGTCAACGGCATGTTGACGTTACTGATTATCGGAATGAATGACCTTTTATTTCCTGTTTCAAAAGTTTAGTGGAAAAAAAAATCACTCTTATTTAAAATAGAAAGATTGTTATTTCCAATTTTTAATTCAGGCCTTATTAATAAATCGAAAATAATCGAGAACATTTGATATAATCATAACTTCAATTAAGAGGCGCTAAGATAATACACTGAAAAAAACTTATAAACGAAAACTAATTTAAATCTATCGAAAAATCTTACAAGTCAAAATACAAGTGTAAAAATAAAGTAGTTATGGCTTCTGTTAGTAAAAACTTAACTTGATAATTTTTAATATTATCTCAAAGACAAGGTCTTCAAGATTCCACTCTTTAAAATAAAATAATGACGAAATTAATAGTCTAAATTTATATAAAATACAAACATTCACATAAAAATTCCTTTCCTCACACACCCCAAGCAAGGATCAGTCCATGTTCATGTAATGCAAATATCGAGATTTTGTAAATTGAATACAGCTAACCCATACAGTAAAAGATTTTTTATAACTCTTCAAAGAAAGGGAGAGAGGAATAAGTATATTTTCACTTAAGATCGTTTTGTTAAAAGAAATCAATTTCTAAAACAATAGAATGTCTCTCTAAATTAAACAATCCTGGAAGGTTGCAATAACAAGGAAATATTAATTATAACATCAAAAGCAACGAAAAAACCACGCGATAAAGTAAAGCGGGAAGGTTGGTTAAATAAAATATGTTCACCTTGAAGTAAATATTAAAATACAGTAGCTATGATTAATTTACAATACTCACATTATTATCAGGATCTTTAACATTATTATTCAATAGCATAATATTTGAATTAAAACGAGTTTATTGAAGCCATCTGGTACTTAACTAACCCAATTATAAAAGCCCGTCCTTTAAATGTAATGGCCAAAAGTTAGTCTATTAGGGCTTAAGGGAAATGTTATTGTATTGATGTATTAAAAGGTACTATCCAGTAGAATAAGTTTGTTTAAAACCGTTGATAAACATATTTTCTGAACCGCATAATTGTGTATATCACGATTCTTTCTTGGCGTTAGTTAAGCCCCGACGAGATTCTTAGAACCTAACCTAACCTTCCTCACTTTGCTTACATCATCTTGCCCTTTGTGGACCTCAAAACTGTAGACGTGCTACCCTCGCTACGCTCGTGATGGTGGCTCGGACTTGCCGGATTTCGTAACTATACGAATATCATATTTCCTTTAGTTATTTTAATTTGACTTCATCGAGAGATGGTACCATTTCATCCAGATTTGAAATCTCAAAATGTTTGTCTAATTCAGTTTGTTTTGATTTTAATAACACACAATATATGAACAAAAACTCTTTTAAACGGACGCCATTTTGGAACTTTCAATTCTATTTTTTATTAATTTCAATAGTATTATTATTATACATTTTTCGGACATTTTCCATCATTTCTGTGTTAAAAATCAAAACACGACGTTTCGGGAATAAGAATCAATTCCCGTTATCAAGTGACTAAAAACTAAAGAAACATGAAACGAGAAACTAAGCCTATGTGAGAAGTAAAATTAAATAAAAATACCACCAACCTTAATATCTAAGCATGCATCTCGGAGCTAAAACTGAGAAGTCAAAAAGCACAATCACGGTAACACAGAACTAACGGCAAATACGTGTTGTTGTATCAAAGATACAGCAACAAGTGACGTGGTCCAGAAGGCGTGACAAACTATTATTGGAGTGGCCTATTGTTAGTTGTATTTAGCTTCCTAGCCTGAGAGCGGGTTACAACCCCTTGTGGCGATTTAACAGGTAAAATTTCATCTTGTTTTTTAGTTGTAGGGGTTATAATCAAATTTAAGTTCTTTTTTTTATTATAATGGCCTTACTTCTATACCTGATTGGCTTTAGTTTTTAGTCACTTGATAACGGATTCTTATTTCCGAAACGTCGTGTTTTGATATTTAACACACAAATGATGGCAAATGTCCGAAAAATGTATAATAATAAAATTGAAACTTCCATCATTAACAAATAACTTCAAACAGAGAATTTCAATAGTATTCTACACTATAGACACATTTACTAAATTTCATGTTCCTACCTTAATTTTTGTGGCAGCTATCATGTTAACTTACGGATGACAAAGGCAAAGACGGGCGACTTGTCGATAACCACTTTTTCGGTTTCTTGAAGCCACATAACGAGAAGATCAGTCAAAAAACAGAGATGTAATCACTTCCATTACTAAATTTACTTCGTAAACACACATTACACCTGTCACAGGGATTAATAGTAAAGTTAAATGCCTTAGATGACACTTGCTACTTGCGTTGTGATTTTGATTTATCGTTTATATGGAACATAGTCACATTAAGGGGAGAGGGGGAACCATAAGTCACAGAACTACTATATAAGGAACGGCAAACAACTGTCGAAAACATGATAGGGGTTGTGTGCGAACGGAAAGTGACCTAACGTTTGATCGTTGTGAACAATCTTTTGTTTCCCCTTTCAAAAAAGCTTTCATGAATACCCACATCTGGTGCATCTCGTTGACGGATGACCTCATTCTTTTAAAGCGTAAACGACCTGACTACTGTTTGTAGTTTATTCTTATTCTTCGATGCACTTGTAATAAAAGATATTAAGAAACACAAAATTTACTTTCCTTAATATTTCCTTTGTTTAAGGTTTCTTAAGCTGATTCCCAAGGACTCATTTAACGATATTTGTTTTATAAGGGTACCTTTACTATTTCCTTTATTAATGAAGAGAAATTGCTAAAGAATTTCTTAGCTACTTAACTTATTAGCCTACCTTAGCGCTTCCATATTGTTTATTGTTGAACCGTAGTTTGTTAACAATAAAAAATCAAGACGATTTTCTAGAATCCCTTATCTATGTAAATATAATACCACCAACAGTATTGAGAAGATACCTGAGGTATGTCGAACATACATTTGATTTTTATAAAAATATAAAATGTACAAAATGTTACAGGCTAATCAATTATTCGATATCATAATTTTTTTTATTACTTTATGTTCCTGTTAATTTCTATAAAACGTTAAATATAAAACAAACGGATTGTTCAAGGTTTTGTTAGGAACGGCCCTCAAACTGCCTAGGTTCTTTCTTTTTAATTAACAATTAGTGGTTCAGTATACTAATTACTTTTATTATTGACATGAATTCACATCTATCTTTCTTTCAATTAAGTACAAATACAAAAGAGCAATACTTAAACTAAATATGCATTATTCAAAACCCAGAAGTGTTCCAACTATTGTTACTCTTTATACAAATGAGATTACTAATTTTTCTGGTGACTTTATATATAAAAATGCTTGCTTACTTTTTGTAGAGTATCAGCTATGGACAACTCCTTTGTCCTCCTGTCCTAGAATCAGATTTCCTGGGCTATTGTCCTTCCATCCAAGAATCAAGCTCCCTGGGCTATCTACCACCACGGCTAGCGACACAGCCGTGTATCTTCCAAGTTCCCAAAAGATCCCCTCCATATTGTGATGGCTGTTTATATATCTTTTGTTGCCTCTGGTGCCGTACTTTCGTTGCAAGTCAAGCATTTCAATATTTTTTTAATTGTTTCACAATAGTTGGGTCATTCTGAACTTTGTTAACATGAGTTCTTCCTAACAATAATTTACAAATTAATAAATTAACCTAATTACTGAAGTTGAAATAAATATATTCCTAACAGTTTCATGGTTCGACTACTGTAAACAATAATAAAAACAATGCATGGGAGAAACAAAATTACTGAAATTAGAACATTCTTGTGGTATGGTACTTAATTACAGTAAAATGTACAATTGTTATTCAATCACGCGTCATTTTTTTCATCCAACACTGCACTGTCTCTGCTTTCATTTTCTTTGTAGTATATTTTTGAACCAAAATTTTAATAAAAATATTTAGATTTCTGGCATCCTCTTCTTTTTCCCTAATCTTTCTCCTTGCGGTTGTAGATTTATCGTCAAACAAATAAAACTAAATCAAAGCGCAGTAACACCTGGCACTTGAGTGATTAACGGCAGAGACCGTTAATGAACAGTCAGCTGTAGCGATGACTGAACTCGAATTGTTTCTTTATTGATGACGTAATTCGTTTAATCACTCTTTCATAGAGGATAACTCAGTAAAGAAATGGAATTAAACTTAACTAAGAGTGTTCATAAATTCATAAATTCCTCTGTTAAGGAATGCCTTTTTGTAAGAAAGAGTGCAGTTTCGCGCTTAAAAAACACGGAAATTGAATATTATTGTGTTTTCAATCTTAATAAAACCGAGCAAACCGTTTTAACACATACAGTAGTGTCAATAAGGTAGACGGATAAATCTTTGGCTCATTATGGTTGATAAAATTCTAAAACAATATATTTAACAAAATGCGATATAATCACTATTGATGAAGTTTCATTTTTGTAAATTTATTTCTATTTGGAGATGTTTATAATATTTGAATGCAATTATAGGTCAGCATACGTGAAAGGGTATATAATGTTTTTAGCCCTCGGATTCCAGGTACATTAAATTTTAGGTACCATTTTAGGACAAAACTTATTAAACATTTAAATAATTTCAAACAAACAATGGACGACCTGGTGTTTACATAATTAGAGTGAAAAAATATTTTATTTTTTAGTGTATCTTATGAAAGTCTTAAGGGAAGTTCATAAATACGATCGTAAGTGTTAAATATACAAACTTATTGATATTTTAAAACCATGAGAAACTCGAAAAATATGAATTCGTGTGACCATTCGGAACCGTTAAGTTAGCAAGGAAACTTTATATTTTTGAATCGTGTAAGAACTTCCTGCGGGAATTTTTAGAAAATAGTTCAACTTTAATTTTACTTTTTAAGTAATTTTCTTTAAATGTTTATTGAAACATAGAATTCGATTTTGTAACTTTTTGTTCTTGTTATTTCAAAGTTGAAACTTTTCGATCATCTTCGCCTGATAAAAAAGGAAGAAAAGAACATAAAATAAAGACCCTTACCCTCGAATATTCTAATAGCGTCAGGGTCGGAAGAGAACAAGAGTTGATCAAGAGAGACATATTAGAAAAGACGAAAACAGAGGGATCTAACCCAAGACTACATGAAAAAAATACATACACATTCACATATACATTAACATACACGTATTTATCGCAACTCTTGTAACTAACAACTTGCACACAATATAACTCTAGAGCTACCTAACTAACTGGACACGCCAATCGATAGGTTTTAAAAAGTAAGGGACATAGTTCCACAAACGACACGCGGACACTGTAAAGGATTTGTTGTATATACAGTTCTCTTCTTTGGTATAAAAAGCAGCTTTTACTACCCTCTAGTACCTCTAGTACAAACTTTTTGGCTAAGTACGTCGGCACAAGTTCGTAGCACAATGTGTAACAACTTGGAACTTTCTTAATGGTCTCTCTTAAAAAGTGATTTAAAAATAAAAATGAACTAACATAATCACCGCGCCTTGAAGAATGACGATATCAAGTAAATGTTTGTACAAAGTTTTTGATACTTTGGACTCCTAGGAACACATTTAGATAACTTTGTAATGTAATCGGTTTCTCTATTTGTAACACTTTCGTGAAGCATTGTCTTAGTGAGAGAAGGACGATAAATAGTAAGCATGTCCTAGTGCGATGACTAGTTTTTTCTAAGTTCTATTGGATAGGGGTGAAATTATATTGGGTGGGGTGAATAGTTATTGGATCATAGCTTAAAAACTCTTAAAAGAATTATCATAAAATTTGAAGTGTGATGCTAGGAAGTTAAAACTACGGGACGTATAAATTTATATTCCTTAATTTTCCCCGTGTTTTAAAACCTGTCGATTATTATCATCTTTAAACGAAATGAAAAAAATAACATAATTTAAAGACTTAGCTCTGAATAGTCTAGTAACATAAGGGCCGTAAAAGAGAGACATTTGGTAGGAAAATTAAACACAGGTCTAACAAAAGACTAAAAAAGATGAGTAGATCCAGCTAGATGCCCTCGGGATTTCCACACCCGTATTCGCCCTAAACGTGCTCCTGATGGGAGTTTTATATTAATTGTGAATGGACGGTTTGAATGATTTATTGTAGTTATATTTAATGACTTTTTTTTTTAAATGTAACATAAAATACAAAAACATCGATCGGCCTAATTGTAAATAACCTTACACCTAAATTTCATAACTAATGGTAGATTCGTTCAGTCATAACTAACGGACAGAAACAAAGGACAAAACCCCAAACGGGTCTGTTAAGACAGAACCTGACCTCACTCGGGCGATAAATTTCAATCCTTCGGTTAAATAGTGTGTTGGTTAGGGGGAGAGAGCTTTCTAGATTCACTGACCTAATTTGATACACGGAACAATTCAAAATCCTTTACTGTCAGTTAGGAGAGAGAGAGAGAGAGAGAGAGAGAGAGAGAGAGAGAGAGAGAGAGAGAGAGAGAGAGAGAGAGAGAGAGAGAGAGAGAGAGAGAGAGAGAGAGAGAGAGAGAGAGAGAGAGAGAGAGAGAGAGAGAGAGAGAGAGAGAGAGAGAGAGAGAGAACGAATCAATGAATAATTGATTTTATTTTGGGGTGTAGTTAGAACTATAAGATCCTCTCTTCCACTTAAACTCTTCAAAATAAATACGTACTTCGTTGAAATCCAATAAAACTTTTAAACTAAAAACAAGATAACAAAAATTATTAAAAACAAACCACACATATTTACAATTAAAAATTGCAAATTAACTTGAAAAAACATAAAATTTTACACAATTTTAAAAATATAAATTAAAATAAACAATTTTAAAACAAAATAATGTAAACCTTAGTGTAAGTTGGATCCATGTAGTTAGGACTATTTATAAATATAATTGCGCAAATTGCACCCACAAAAGATAAAATAACCTGAACAATATTGTTAATCAATCTCCTTTTTTTTTAAAGCTCAATACCAAATAGTCCAACTTGCTTATGTTGATACTAAATTAATAACACAAATTACTTTATAATACCTAATTAATAATACAAGACGTTAGGCTTACCGCCATCGATTGAACCTAGGCCTTGATAGGACATTCAATCAATCCACTTCTTTATTGATTAATCAAACTGTTATGACATTGAGAAGACATGTATTAAGTGGACTAATATGTAAGATTTACATGTAATATGTAATATGTAATTTATATACAATATATTTCAAACCAAACAACAAGAAAGAAAAACTGGTTGCAAAAAACAAAACACATAAAAATGGATCGACTTTGGTTGTCACCGTCCAACACCAAAACTCGGGTTACCGTACTAGTCTTCTGTTCCCTGGGCACCTTCCTTACACACACCATGCAAAGATCAGTCCACAACCATGTCAATCTTGTAATGCAATTTTAGAGATTTTACAAATTGGTCACCGCTATCGATGGATTTAAAAAGAAATCTGTCCGATGCAATAAAAGATTTGTTATAAATAACTGTTCAGAGAGATAGAGACAGGAATAGGGAATAGGATTAAAGGAAAGATAAAAAGAACTTTTGAATATTGTTAATAAAAAGAAATCAATTTATTTCGTATCGGAAACAATAAAGTAACAAAGTCTATGTAAATGAAACAATGCAATATAAACCCTGGAAGTTGGCAATAGCAAGGAAAAATTAATTATAACAACATAGGTAACACAAAAAAAACACAAGATAAAAACAAAGAGGATGGGGGTTATATTGAATTTGTTCACATAGAACTAGATACAATACTCACATTTTTTTTTTTTTTTTTTTTATTATTAATTTTTTTTAGGAGGGAAAAATAGAAAAATCTTTATGACTTTGTCCGGGGACTGAAGGTGGTGGGCGGCCTCCCTACCCCGGTAAAACCACAAAACCCTACATCCTCTTTTACTCCCCTGCGGAACCATCTTGCGAAATTACTTCACAAAGGGGAAATGTACTACCCTAAGGGGTCATCCACCATCCAATCGACTGGTTCGTCGAACACCCTTTCTATAAATCTATAGATTCTATCAATGACTACATAAATACTATAAGACACGACATGGCTATGTTAAATATTCTACGCTTATTCTTGAGTTGACCAATACCCGCTAGGGTGTGGAGCTGTCGCTCTTTGCTAGAGAATCTGAAGTTGATGTGACTGGCGCTAGGGGGCTCTACGGTCAAACAATGTTTCAGTTGCGCACTGATGCCACCACATATGGGACCAGAGATGCGAGGGAAGGTCGAGAATCGCTTATCTCAGCGCACGAACTGACAACACTGACTATGCTGTGTCAACAGTTGTACAGTCTCAACCAAGTGGGATGCGTACAGTCAAGCACCTGCTGCTAGCGCTTTCTGATAGCTGTGTGTCAAACTTGTGACGAACAGCACCCGTAAAGCGTAGACTATTTCCCTATCCTATGTCGTGTCTTATAGTATTTATGTAGTCGTTGATTCTATGATCTTAATTGTACTTCTCTTCTGCGTATTGCTCCTTGGATAAATAATTAAATAGTCATAGTGTCCACCATGTTAGCCGGGGAGAATGGCGACCGAAGCTGAGTTACCAACATTTCCCTCTCCTGATTCCAACTACCACAGACAAAGATAGCATGTTCTGGTGTGTCATGCTCAACCCTACAATCCGGACAGCGAGGATCTTCCGCTCTATGGAAACGGTGGAGGTACTCCCGAAAACAACCGTGACTCGTCAACGTCTGCGTCAGGTAGAAGGTTATCTCTCCATGCTTTCTATTTACCCATTTCTCTATTTTGGGGATCACCCTATGTGTCCATCGACCAGATGTCTCTTTGTCCCAACTTTCTTGCCACCTCGTGATAATTCTAGCTCTTGCACCACTTATGTGAATATTGAAAGTGATATTTTCCCGGTGTAGTACGGGAAATACAGCTGGGGTATATTTCCCTAACTGCTTATATCAGTAGTAATGTATTTGAAATCAGCTGTTCTTATTAACTACAAATACTAGCAACAAAGCAGATGAAAGTAATGCAGCCGAAACTCAACAGTCACAAACATTTCCGATCCTACAAAATAATTGTCCAACAAAGAAATAAACATAAGTAACAATGAAAACTGCAATATTCATTTAAACTTTCATTCATAAGTAAATTGTCAATAAATAAATGAAATTTAAAACGTAAATATTATAACCTTTAATGTTTGGTTAAAAAGTTATACTTTTTGGTTGTATTTAAATTATTGTTATTATTATTTACAGTATGATGAAAAGTATCGTTCATAACTCATACCTAAAGTGTTATTCCTGTCCTTCATCGTATTTCCACGCTCTGCTATCGCCACGCACGGAAAACACGATCGCGTACCGGAAAATACCACTTTCAGTACTAGTGATGAAATATACTATTATGAGCTCCATCGTGGTACTTACCCAGCCTCATCATACAATGTAATCCAAATAGATGCTCTAAATGTAATACCCAAAAGTTGGTCTATTGGTCGTTATTGTATTGATAGATCAAAGTATACTATCCTCCAGGGTCAGTTTATTTATAACCGTTGTTACACAGATTTTCTGAACCTTGTAATTCTGTGAACACTATATTCTTGAGGTTGGTTAGGCCCTTACGACCCTCGTAGATGTGCATATATTAAACTGTCGCCACTCTCTTCACTCGTGTCAGTGAATCGGACCTTCTAATTCTCATAATCTAAATATACCACTTGTCTTGGGAGGTCATTGGTAGGTTAGGTTAGGTTAGGTTAGGTTGGGTTAAATTACAATAACTACGCGATTTCTCAACGTAGAGATGTGGGGTTGGTAGTATTACATGCGGAATTGAAATTTATCTAATTTAGCGTGTTATAAGTTGAATAACAAACGATATTCAACAAAACCCGCCATTTAGATTTTCTTCTGTTTAATGTGAATTCTTATATAAGCACACTAAATTTCATGTACCTATTTTAAATTTTGTGACAACGAGCTTACGTACAAACGACAACGACGAAGGACATAAGGCATGTTGAAAATCAACTTTTCTGTTTTCTGAGGCCGTGAAATGTGAAGATCATTTAAAAACAGAAGTCGATATTTTGGGGATTAATAAACTTACTTTTATTGAGTTAATCGTTGCAAAAACATGAACGTTGTTTACAAAATGTTTTTTACTGTCGAGTGTATTTATAGTAGTTGGTACATTCTGCAGTTTGAAAGGAATATTTCAGTTACGATAAGGAACCACAAAAAGTCGTGTTGAGGGTGAGTTTATTCCGCAGAAAGTCCATTTTCAACGCAAAAAATAAAGACTATTTCGATATTCTGTAAAAACTTTATCTCGTACATTCATTTTTTTTCCTTTAAATCTCTTCTTTTAGCATTCTTTAATTAAATGACACTACTTTAAAACTTGAATTAAAAAAATTACAAACATCTTTATTTTCTCAGATTTAGGACTACCAGATTTTTCCAATCCTCGTATTTAAAAAAATCTCCGCTCGTTCTAGTAATATTACTTTTCAGAATATTGAACTATGTCAGGAAAGGATTTGTGAAATAAATTGTAACAAATTCTAGAATAAAACAAAAATGGTACGTGTTGCTGTTATACAAGACCTAATTTTAACAATTTACTCGCCTATTTCGTTAATATTTGATATAATGTGAAGATTATTGACCCAAAACAGTGTGCCTAATCGTAAGGGGAAAAAAAAAACTTTTTTAAAGTGAAAGGTTTTACGGTTTTGGACTTTTACTGGAACTGTTGGTGGGTCTCGGTGGCTGGTGAATCTTTCTAAACGTAAAGTCCGGGTCACACGAGGCTGTCTACTAGCCGCTACTTATTAGCGGCTGTTAAGTAGCACTAGCAAGCAGCGGCTGGTTTGTGGTCAGACTGCGCTGATCTAGTCCAGTTTGCTAATTTGCACCATGTCGTCTGTGGGTCCGAATAAAAAGCACTTAATCCAGCCCCATTTAAAACCAGTAGTAACTTTTTCAGGCTCTCATCTTTTTTGTTTTTGTCTACATATCCGGGTTTAAAGGATACGACTACTGTTTAAATTTATTCTAATTCGCATAAAGGATATTTCATATTTTTGTGTTTTGAATAATCTTAAGGAACTAAAGAGTATCACTGTTATATAAATAATAATTTACTTTATATTGTTGTAAATTTATGAAACTCGAAAAGTTTTTAATTCACTAAACTTAAAAAATGAATTGTAAATGAAGATGTTATATTTTTTCATCTGGTAGAAACGTACTGTGGTATTTTTTTAAACAGCTCTTTTTTTAATTTTAAGTTGTTTTTGAAACTGCTCAATTTAACAATTGCACCCATGCTTCATAAATTTATATCGCACCCCTCACAGTAAACTGTATCCGATATAATAAATTCTCCAACATGTCTTCTCCATCCATCCCAATTACTTCGCTTATTATTACATAGTTATACAACCTTTTTCATGATTAGATTTATAATAATGTCAATATCCCTTTTTGGAAATGGAGTTAATAATATTTTTAATAGTTATTTCTAAATATTTGAGTCGCCAATTAAGAAGGTAAAGTTTTCCCTTCCTTCATTGGATGCTTCTGTTCTGTAACATCAACTACAGGTACAGTATCCTCAAGGTATGTGCCTGGGGTGGAGAGGAAAAGAGGGGTCCCACACTTCGTTTGTTGCATATGCTTTCAGCGGTACAATCCCAATTTTAAAAAATATAGACCTCAAATCCTTCTGTGTAAACGCCTACCCGACGTTCATTTCTTTTAGCGGTGTAAATAAGAATAAAACGTTTACAAAAGTCTGTCACGAAGTTGTAACTTTAGGAATTAAATGTAGCTAAGCAGTAATTTGTGTACGTAGTTTTCTTGGAATTGGTTTTACCGTCAAGTCAGGCTGGAGAAGCAAGTAGAAGAGAGGACACGCCCATTACACCATATACACTCCTAGTCTGAGGGTAGTGTACTGTACTGAATAGGAAAAATTACTAATTGAAGAAAAACAGTTAATAAATATTGTAATGTAGTATATTTTAATTTTGAATAACAATCAAGGAAGGAGCAAAAGAGTGAGAGAAAGAGAGGAAGTAGGGAAAAGGAGACATAAAGAGATCTTGTACTCGCTTAAAAAAAATATTTAATTAAAAAGAAACCAATTTATTTAGGGTGGAAAACAAAGTCTTACATAAAAACAATTTAATATAATTTCTTGAGGTTGCCAGTAACCAGAAAATATTAATTGTAACATCAAAAGAATAAAACCAAGAGATTTAGACAGAGGGCGGGAGAGTTACAGTAATTTAAGTAGATATTAAAATAGTTATGTTAAGTTTAAAAATTCACATTACAGTATTAAATTATTATTTATTATCAAGATGTTTAACTTTCTAATATTGTATAGCTTACTATTCCAAATAGTTTTTCTTTATTTATTACGTTAATGAGGTCGCAATAATTTTTTTTTTTTTGTTTTTTTTTAATTGAAATAAAATTTCAACACAATTTCCCACTAAAATGTTTATTAAATGAAAACCGTGTCAACTATAATTTCCCCATTTTCAATGATTCATGATTATAATAACCAAACTATGACTGTCATTGTGGTTCAATAAACTTATCTGTCAGATATTGTGTTACACTTTTATTTTAAAACATCTCACAAGTCAAGCTAAATATTTAGATATAGGCTAACGGGTTGGCCAATAAAACCTGACTGTTATTAAAATAAAACAACTTTATAAGAAATAACAATAAAATTTTATTACAATAGCCTAAATATGTGCATAGTTATGCTATTTTCATTTGTGGAATATAACATCACGCAGGTGTTTCCTACCAATCTACAAATATTTTTCTAATCTTTTCTGAAAATTTGCTATTACTCGACGGATCATGGACTTGGGTATTGCAGCAAATTCATTCCATATTCATTTCTTTAAATCACCCGTGTTGTGAGGTTTATGTAACAAAACCTTTGCTCGGTAGCCCCACAACCAAAAATCACAAGCAGTTAGATCCAGCGACCGGGCAGGCTATGCGACATCACTAAACCGTAAAATGATCTGCAAAACAGTTGACAAATTTGCCGTGAGCACAGTCGCTCCATCTTGCTGGTACCAGTTAGTTTCTATTCCAAACTGTTGAAATCGTGGATCTAAGTTCTGAATCGTTTTCCATATTCTTTATTCACAGTAACTGTTCCATCATTTTGATTTTCAATCAAATAATCCCCAATAACTCCAAAGCATGCAACACCACACCATACAGTCACGTTGTTACAATGTAAAGAACATGAATTTCTCTGATAGCTCCTTATAGCTCCAGAGAGCTCATGATGTTTCCAGATAGCTCAAAATGAGCTTCATCATACGTTATTATACATTTCAAAATGTTTTCATCATCAACTAGCTGAATAATCTTTGATAAAAAATAAAACGTATTCAGGATCTACAAGATGAGTTTTTACGTAACTGCTAACGTGTAGGGGTAAAAATTCAAATCAAGATGTAAAATTAGTGGTAAACTTGTCTTTGAAACTAATAAGGCGGCACATTGTTTCCTGGTTGATTCATTTGGATTTTGCAGTACAGATACGCACACATTTTCGACATTGTTAGAAGTACGTACAGATGTAGGCCCACCAGTTGATTTCGTTTTTAATTCAGATGCATTATTTCTGAAATTCTCCACCCATCTTTTAATACTATCCCGACAAATAACAGCATCAAGACGTGGAACATGGAAATTCTTACGAAATAACCATTGCGTAACAGTTACAAACAATTTTTTTTTAATTCGATAACAAAAGCACAATGTTGAACTTTCCACTCTCCATGTTTACTGAAATGGCATCAGTTGTGTTTTTAATTGTTGCAACAATCAACAGTTTAAACAAAATAATAGCTGAGGAACAGCTGTTTAAAAACTGTCAGGTTTTATTGAACAACCCATTATACTTTGATAAAAGAGGACATAAAATCTAATAATATAAACAGTGAAAAAACATTACACAAACTTTCTCACTCACCCATCTCCAAAAGTGAGTTCAGTTAGTTGTCATCAAAAAGTGAAAATAAACCATGGCAGTCGTCTTTGTAATATTACGTATATTTTTAAATAGGCTTAAGCTTTTTTCTCTTATGATACAAATGTCATCATCGTAAATTGTATTCATTTATATACAATATATATATTGATATTATATATATCGATCAAAGTTTATATATGTTGTTTTACAAATTGTTCCTAAGCTATAATATTTCTTTACTTGGGATTTTGAACACAAGTTTGGATCATTAATCCATTTTCTGGATTTCCATGTCCATATTCACTATGAGCTCCTGACAGTAACAAAACAAAAATCCTGCTTCAGTAATAATTGACAAAATACGAAATGAACCTATCTACCGTCATAGACTTACCTTTGAGACTAGTTTATACTTTATGACAAACAAATGAAGCTAGGGCTCTATTGATAAACGGGTCAATTTGTTTGTTATGCTAAATAATGATAAGTGTAACTCGTATGCCATCTTCTTTATCATAACAAATACACGAGAAAAATCCTGAGTAATTTTTTCTTCTTCTTTTTCATCTTTTTCTACTCCTTCAATTTTTCCTCCTTCTTCTCTTTCTTCTTCTTCTTCTTCTTCTTCTTCTTCTTCTTCTTCTTCTTCTTCTTCTTCTTCTTCTTCTTCTTCTTCTTCTACTACTTCTTCTTCTTCTCCTCCTTCTCCACCTTCTTCTCCTTATTTTCTCCTTCTCAACCTTCTCCTTCTTATCATTAATTCTTCCTTCTCCTCCTTTTCTCTTTCTTCTTCTCCTTCTCCTCCTTCTGCTCCTCCTTATCCTTCTTCCTTTTCTTCTTCTTCTTCTCTTCCTTCATTCCTCCTTCTACTCCTCCTCCTTTTCCTTCTCCTCCTACTATTTTCCCTTCTACTCCTACCTTTTCTCCTCCTTCACCTTCTTTTTCACCTTCTCCTTCTTCTTCTCTTTCTTCTTCTTCTTCTTCTTCTTCTCGTCGTCGTCGTCCTCCTCCTTCTTCGAAAGCTCTCTACCACTAAGACACGTAGAAATAGTGAATCTTTTAACAATGTTTGAATGGTGTAGTCCGATAGCCTAATCGTGCTAAAATAGATTGTTAATAAAACAGGACATACAATTTAAAATATATACCGTGAACAAACTTGCTCAATCACCCATCCCTAATCCAAATTTTGAATAATCAAAAAATGAAGGGAAAATCCCGACATATGTCCACGCTTTTGGAGAGTAAAACAGTGCCATACTATGACAGACAGATATAATTAGGAAAAAAAAGTTTTTGAACTTGACATAGATTTTCAAACCATCAAGTAACTTTCTCTATACTACGTCCAACTTGATTGAAGTTTCATTTTAATAAATTCGTATACAACTAAAACCTATAAACATACCAATGTTTGGTTAGGCCTAATACCCTCACAAGTCTTCTCTTGATAGCTCTTATGGAAAGTGTGCTTAGTCATATCATTTCTATATTGAAAAGCTGTGACATCTTTATCGGCTTTGCTACATTTTATGGCTAGTAAATAAGGCGTGCACCCTTAAGAAAGATCGAAGCCCACAAATCCCTGACAATAACACAATATGTTCCCCAGGAATCTGTGTTGGCTCCTATTCTTTACCTTATACTGTATATACGTTAACGATCTATTGTTAAAAGAATTTATTCATTCTTTTGTGATACTGTATTACTTTCCAGAATATTGGCCTATCACGGGAAAATATTGGGGGAGGTAGTTCTAAACAGATATGTAAATTCTTAGAAATTGATATATTGAACAATTTAAAGAAATGTTTAGGAATATATTTTGAGTAGGTCGTTGTTAACCTGCAGTGGTCGAAATTTGTTGGAACAATTTTGAGGAAGTAAATATTTTGTGTGTATTGTATATTATCTCGTATATACTTAGTATAGAGACATACTGTGGTCAAAAATTGGATCTCAATATTTTGAAAAACATTCGTTTTGAGATCACATGTGGTAAAAATAATGTTTTTTTTTTTTAATTATGCCCCTATGACACGTGTGCAGTTTTCTCTAGCTGAAAGAAGCTACCAA